>NDGN011213654.1:0-14308 GCA_002564285.1 Tympanoctomys barrerae
GGAAGAGCAGCCCTCTAAGAAACACCCGTGGAGGGCTGTGCCTGATGTCTGCAGCTGTAGGATTTTCTGCTGACCTTGGGGACAGTTCTGCTTCTCCTGTCCTTTTTTACGTCATGGAATGCTCTGGAGACCAGTCATTACTAGGTTTCTCAGATAAGATCTGACTCCTGCATAAACCATCCAGCAAGACTTCTTCCCCCAAAGCTAGAGATTTCCAATGGCTCACAGGGCGGAGGTGAGCCACCCAAACCCCTGGGCACAGCAGGAGGTCAGCTCTCAGGGGCCACAGTTGTCTGGAAATATTGGTGGCAAGTGACTTTGTATTTATCCTTCCACCTGACATCCCCTTCTCCATCCTTCAAAAGAGAAATTCATCAGTGGAAAGTTCCCCTGAGGTGGTAATTTTCCTAAATGACTTACTGATGGTGCTGCATACAGACTGGCTCCCCAGAGGTGGCTGTTGCATGTGTGTTAGCGCCTGTGTCCCAGCTCTGCGTGGTCTGTGGAGGGGCTGCTCTTGCTGTAACCAGGAGCACACCCTTGTCTGCCTCTTCATGTCGCCCCAGCCTCAGGGAAATGTTTCTCCTTCCCCCTCTACTGAATGGAAGGAGGGCTGGTTCGGAGGACCCCAGCAGAAAGCTCTTTCCAGAAATCTTCTGGCCCTGGAGGCTGCCAGGATGTTCGCCCACCCCAGCTAATTAGAGCCTTATCCTTACGCACGGCACTTGAGTCCTTCTGTCATTCATCTCACAGTGATAATGGACTTGGATAAGAGGTCACAGCCTCCCCCACATCCTGCTCTCCTTGTGGCAGGGGCAGGGCAGGCTCACCCCCTTCTGCGGAGCGCCCGCCTGCCTGCCTATCACAGGACTGGCCCCAGGCTGGGCAGCTGTGATGAATTCACCCAAAGCACAGGCCAGAGCCCTCCTCCCCGCAGCGGGCCATCTCCCCACCTTCAGGCTTCTGTGCCCGCTGCAGCGTCTCTGGTGAGTGTCATTAGCATTAACGTGATAAAATGGCACAGTGTAAATGTTAATAAGGCCTGCTGCCTTGCCTGCTTCCGAGTAGCAGATTGGAAATGGTACCATCCTCTTAACTCCAGCAAGCAGCTTTTAATTCCTCTGCTTCCTGAGCAACCGATTTGGCATGGAAAGCCTGCCCCCCACTCCTCGCCCCATGACTGTACCATATTCACCCTGACTTCTGCAGAGAGATCCTACAGACCAATTTTCTAAGACAGTTTTGCTGCCAGGTTTTTTGTTTTGTTTTTGTTTTTGTTTTTTTAAGTAAACACTTGCCCCTCTTCTTTCAAGAGTGGCCAACTGAGAAGGACCAGGATGCGGCGCCTGGCTCCCTGCCTGGCTCCTGTGCCCAGGCTTTCTAGATGTAGCGCCTTTTCTCCTTAAGCCAGGACAAGCCTCTGAGCAAGTCACCCTGGAAGTCTGGCTCCTGGTCTCTCGGCTTCCCTGCCACTTAAGCTGAGGCTGTGACTGATGAGTAGATTCCTGATTAACGCTCCTCTCCAAGCCCTGCAGGAGGGGCATCCTCTCCCAAGCTGTCTTAGCAGAGCCCCCATCTGCCCTCCCTGCCACATCCCTTCCTCCCAGTAGTTGTGAGGGCATGTCCAGTGATCCTCTTGGATCCTCATCTTGTTGCCGTTTTGTACCTAACCTGCACTCACGGCCAGCACTGTGCTGGATCCAGTGCCCGCCAGAGACCAGGGTAGTAGGGGTGGTGTCCTTGCCCAGGAAGTGCAGTAGCATCTGAACAGTAAGCGTGCACCGAGGTAGAGAGCCAGGGCCTGGCACTTGGTACTCAGCCTTGATGAGGCAGCTGGACCCAGGGAGCCTTGGCCAGCCAGATGTGCGCTGGGCTTAGCGCAGCGCCTCCTTTCCTGTGGGCAAGGGCTGTGTGCATGTGCTGCCCCACAGTGCTGTGCTGTACACAACCACCCCTGTGTTCTCTCACACTCTTTTCCTCGCCCAGGCTGTCTTCACACTCCTGCTGGGACCATTCACCTTCTTTGACGTCCAGAAGACCAAGTACCTACAGATCCTCACCTCTTTGATGAGATGGATCGGTGAGTGAGAACGTCGCTGTTCTCGTCCTTCCTCCTGTGTCCTTCCTCCACCTCTTCTGAGAGGCTGAGCAGGCTCCCAGCATAGGTGGCTGGATGTTGCGGAAAAGGCCTGCCTGGCCCTCCAGCCTTCCTAGAAGGCCGGGCCCAAGGCCAGGTGCTTTGCCTGCCCTTTCCTAGTAGGGAAACTGAGTACCAAAAGGAAGGTAAATGGCCTCTTCAAGGCCATGTTGCACAGATGGAGCCAGGCCAGAATCCCATCTGCTGACTCCCCATGTCCCACACCGGGTTCCCACCAACCCACAGGTTGGCCTGAGTAGGCCATGCGCCCTGTAGAGCACAGGAGCAGCAGCACTCTGCCTTCTTGTGGGTCGCCATGCGGCACAGCTGTGAAGCCCAGTGGGCCGTGGCGGCAGCCACTCACTGCCTCCCACGTCCTGGACCACAGGTGTGGGAAGGCAGCCCATCCACAGCAGGTTTCACTGGCCAGGCCACGCTGCATGTGAGCACACCTGGTGCAGTGGAGGGTCTCTTCCCCCTAAAGCAGGTTAGTCATGGGAATGCGTTCACCTCCACCATACCAGCCAGCCAGCCACCTGAGGGAACTTACGTAACTGGCCCAAGGACAAGAGGTGTGGGGCTCCTGACCCTTCATTGGCCAGCATGTGCCCTGGGCCTCTGTTGGATACTTACTTTGTTGTATCTAAAAGCAAAGAAGGCTGCCTGGGTATTGTGGGTAAAATGGGTCTTGTGTAGTCACAGCACTCAAGAGGCTGAGGCAGGAGGATCGCTTGAGCTTGAGAGTTCAAGGCCAGCCAGAGCAATATGCGGAGACCACCATCGCAAAAAGAAAAAGGAAAAAATAAACCACAGGTGAGGTAGCACAGCTGTAATCCCAGCACTCAGCAGGCTACAACAGGATTGCAAGTTTGAGACTACTTGAGCAACTTAGCAAGAACCTATCTCAAAAGGGAGCAGGATCCAGCCTGCCATGCCGGCCCCACCCCCAGGGTGTGCTGAGACAGTGACTGAGACTGGACGTGGTGCCGCAGGCCTGTAGTCCCAGCCCTTGAGAGGCTGAAAAACATGAAGGATCACTACAAGTCTGATCTGTGTACTGAGACCCTGTAGACCTTGTACTAAATACATAAATTTTAAAAAATAATAAAAATAAAAAGGGGGTCAGGGATGGAGATAAAAGTATAAAGCCATTCCTACCATTTTAAAAAAATAATAAAAGCAGAGAAAACCTTTGCTGTTTAGAGAGAGGGCCTGGACCCAGGGCGCACGTTCAGGCACCAGGAGCTGCTCTGCCCCTGTGTGGAACCTTCTGTTGCTCCCAGATGCCTTTCCCACCCGCTTCCCCTCCTCCACCAGGTACCCACCACCCTGGTTTCCTGCAGGACCTGGGCTGGGTGGAGATGTGCTGAGGAGTTTCACCCAGATGACCTCAGGCTTCTCTAGTCCCCAGTGTGAAGAGCGCCTGAACACATGGGCGCCCTAGCGTCCTCGGTTAGAAGGGACCTTCTGGTCAGGCAGCTGGCCTACCTTTCCACGCAGCCCCAGACTGGGAGCTCAGGGCCTTGGGGCCCCCACTGCTCCACGAGGGCCACGTTTTCACCAAGCCTGTAGTGCTCTCTTCCTGCTCTCGGCCCATCCTCCTAAGGACACAAAAACAGGACCAAGTTCAGTTCTGAGGTGCTGATGAGGCCCACAGTAGTGCGTTGTCTGGGAACGCGGGTGGGCAGAATTCCTGGCCTGGCCCATCCATGGGTTCTGATCACCAGCAGGGTGCTGTCCCACTTCATCCCAGTTCCAAAGCCTGGGGGTCAGTTAACAAGACCACCAGAAAGAAGTGAAAACTTGTTACTTGGAGGAAACATGAGGGTCACTCAAGCCCTACTGGCAGCTGTTGGGATAGATACCCCCAGGGGTTGTGGCCCGCACTGGGGTCAGCAGGGGACAGAAACATAGACTGTCTTCCTTCTTTTTCTGTGCTTCTGTGTTTTTGAGCCCAGGTGATCTCCAGGGGTTTTCTGGGTGAGCAGGATCTGGAGAAGAATGTGCTTCATCCTCACCTTCCCAGCCTAACTCTGGTCCCCAGTCCCTGCGGCCAGGTTGCAGCCCTGAAAACCTGGCCCCTGCCCTGTTCACTACAGAAGTGATAAGAAGGGGCTTGGTAAGCCCTGACCCGAAAGCTGAGGTCTTTCCTGTTCTCATCCCCTGGCCCAGGCAGACAGGTATAAAGGGCACGGGTGGAGGGATGCACGTGCTTTTGCCGGAGTAATGGATTCTCTTGTCAGGCAAAGAGGGGACTGGCTCCTGGGTAATGACAGATAGTGACTTTTGTAGTACTGGTGCGTGCAACCCATTCCTCTCTGCATCTGACAAATGGTACATTCATTCATCTTCAAGTGGAAGCCTGTGAAAGGGAAACGAGGTAGCTGATGGCAAATAAAAGTCCCTACAGACTGGAATCTCAGACTTGAATCCAAGTTCCAGCAGCCCCAGGGCCCTAGAGGATGCCTTCCAATGGCCCGAGCCCATTTCCATCCTCTCCTGCCCCAGAATCTGTCTCAGAGTGGAATCAGCTGTCCCTGAGCTTTGGAAAACTCAGTGTGGCTGTTGCCTGGCAGTGGGCTGCCCATCCACTCGTGATGTGGTGCTGTTTTGCCTCCCCTGCTCCTGCGGGCAGCCGCAGCCCCTGCAGGTGGACTGTCTCCAAGCCCCTGCCGTTAGAGGAGCTCCCACCCTGCCTGGGGTTCCTGGGCCCTAGGAGGCAGCCCCTGCAGCAGTCAGTGCCAGGTGACCATGGCCCCGCGGGAAGTGCTGAGTGAAGCAGGTGCCTGGGCAGAGACCGACTTGTGAAGGTCATGGGCGCGCGTCTGTTGGCGGTGCTGTCGCTGTCTTGACATGTTGTCTTTGCAGCTGTTTTCCTCCTCTCTCCCTTTGCTCTGAGATATAATCAAGTGTCAGGAGCCTGCAGGGAACTGCTATGGGTGACAGTACGAGAAGTCACTTTTCTCCATGAGACTCTTGGACCACTGAGCTTGGAAAGCACTATACCCAGCAGCGTAGCCACTCAGAAAAAAGGAAGACTGCCTGGTTTAGTAAGCTGAACTGTAGCGTTCCAGGGCTCTGTCCCAGCTGGGGCAGTGGCACAGCCTGGGCCTTTCTCTTCCTAGACTAGATGTGGGTGTCTGCTGTGGCACGTCAGGGGAAGAGAAGGGAGGTCATGGACTCCTCCCCAGAGCCACCAAATAACACCAAGTGAGCAGCCCTTGTTCATGCGAGCATCCTCAGCCTGCCTACTGGACATTTCAGGCCAACTCGGAGCAGGGGCTGGACCCCACCCCAGCAATCCCTCCCCTGAGCCAAGCCCCTCCCCCAGGTTTTCTGGACCACCGAATAGGCAGTGGTCTCAGAAGCCCTGCTTGTCTTCTTAAGCTTCTGCCAAGTTGTCAGCAGCAAACTCTCTCTTTCTGCCTCTGAAAAGCAGCTGTGTGGCCCGTCCCCCCGGCCCTCCCTTCCGTACCCCCGCCTGCCACATGCTGTCCTCTTCCCTCTCCCCAGATTAGGGCTGTGCCTTTCCTAGAGCCAAGTAGGGAGCTCAGGGTGGCAATAAACTGGCTTGGGTTCCAGGAAGACAAAGGGGAAGAATGAGCACCAAAGGGACCGGAAAATCATGAATAAATGTACTGAGTCAGAAACTTTCTCGTGCCTAATTAGGAATTTGTTGTGCCATCTGTTGAAATGAGGCCGGGGAGATTGCAGGCCCCCAAGCTCTCCCAAGGAGCCTCAGGCCAGCCCTCTTCTGCTGTCAGAATGGGACTTAATGGGTTAAGGGACTTTGCAAATAGCCACTTGTCCAGGGAAAATGTCAAAATGTGAATGGCAAGTGTCAATGTTGATTCTGTTGTGCTTCGAATATCCTGGGGATACCAGGCTGGTGGGTTTGGGATACCTGGATTTCAGATGCCTTGGAATTCAGATGTGCAAGGAGAGTCTCCGCTTGCTGCTCCGGCGAGCAAGAGCGTGAGCAGATCAGGTGTCAGGCCCACCCTCTTGGTCTTCAGTCAGCTCCCCCGGCAGCCACTCCAGGCAGCCCCAAGTGAGAACAGAGGGCTTTGCTGTGGTGGCTGGCCTTGCCCCTCCTGGTTGCCTCCCTGGGCCTCACCTGTTCCCTCCCATGCATAGGTCAGACATCTATGCCATACACAAGAACAAGCCCCATAGAGCCGTTTGAGGCTGCAATAGGAGCCGTGGTGAGAACCACCTTTGTTGTCCATTCAGCTGGCTGTCACATCCCAAGAGAAGCCTCACACCGAGCCCCCCTAGAGGCCATCCAGGAGGTCAAGGACATGACCTCAGCCACATCCGGAAACAGTGGTAATGCTAGGGGTCCACCCTGGGTGCCCAATCTGAGATCCTTGCAGCCTCACCTGGCCATGCCCCCACTGTGGTCCCTTGGTATGCACAGGGAGGGGACCCCTCTTTCTACCATCAGCCTCTACCCTCCCACCTTCCGGGGAGCTCCACCTGTGGAAAATGAGAAGCAGCCCATCTCCTGGGTGGCAGAAAGCTTCCCTAGAGCCTCCAGCCCTGTCGGCAGCAAGTGGACCAGAACACAGGAGTGAGGCAGCCAAAGCATCGTGCTGCTGGGACAGACCGAGCAGCTGTGGCCTCACGTCTGGATGCCCAGGGCGGGGCTTTGGGCTAGAAGGGGCCACCGAGGCGCCATTACTTCAGTCCCATTGCATGCATTCCCACAGACACTTCCCACTTGGGGACCTGAACAGCTGGTTCAGCTTGAGGGGCCTATTGGTGTTATTAAAACTAGATTCTTTCTAATAAAGGCTGCTATAGCATGGCTTCCCGGCTCAGGTCTGGGCTTCCAGGACCCACAGGGCTCCCTCCCCTCCGCTTGTGGATTCAGAGCAGACGCCGAGCGTTCCTCTGTCTCTGTGTTCCCCTCTAAGTGGGTCAGACACCGTCCTCTCCAGGCATCCGTGGAGAAGTAGAGCCTGCCTGGCGAAGTTGCTCAGCCCTGTCTCTCCACCCCACCCCCAAATGCCCCAGATTGTTTTCCGAGCCATAGGGAAAGGTAGGACTTGGCAGTGATGGAAGGCAAGGCGGAGGTCCCTGGGAGGAGATGGTTACCTGGGAACAGCAGGCTCTGGTTTGCACCTGTCCCCAGGCTCAGGACTGGTGCCTGTTGGGGGCCTCCCAGTGGGACAGCTCTAATCTGTCACCACCAGCAGCCAGGGGTCCTGGAAGCCTTGGCCATCTGTTGCCC
The DNA here is from genome assembly GCA_002564285.1 of Tympanoctomys barrerae. Classification (NCBI taxonomy): domain Eukaryota; kingdom Metazoa; phylum Chordata; class Mammalia; order Rodentia; family Octodontidae; genus Tympanoctomys; species Tympanoctomys barrerae. The sequence continues at coordinate 7,374 of NDGN011213654.1, forward strand.
ATTACTGCCAACTGCCACCTGAATTCTTTCACAGCCACTCATTGGTGCTTCTCGAAGTCCAGGAAGGACACTTCTTCCCCGTGCAGGTGGCCTGTCCCCCATCCCTCTCACAAGCAGCCAGCCCTCCTACATCTGCAGCCCAACCTACCAGCCTCCAGGCCATGCTCCAGGGCTCTCTGGCACTGTTCAGAGCCATGCTTTCACTCCTTTGAGTAAAGGGAGTCCAGAGAAACCTGGGCACATGTTACATTCTGGTCTTAATTCTATTCTTGCTTTTCTAGAAGTGCTCTTTGCAAACACTGAGGTCAGTTTACAAAAAACAAACCCACTTTCTGTGCTGAGGCTGTTAGGATGAAGTGGGCATTTCATTCACTTTTGCTGGAGAATAGCCCGCTGTGTGCCAGCATAGCACACCGCCACTGGGATCAGTCAGGGCCAGCCGGGCACCCTGCTCACTGCTGCTCTCACGCATGTGAACCCCGCACTCCTCTGAGCAGCCCTAGTCATCCCCAGGAGCTCTGACCTGTGTGTGGCCAAGATGTGTGCTGATCTGGTCACCAGATGGGGCCTCCTGTCCTGCCAAGGAGCTGTGTAGACACTGATGCGGCAAGGGAGGATAAGTCCCAGATCCCCGTGCTCAGTGGATCAAGGTGCCTGGCCCAGCCGTGGTGACAGGCCTGGCCATAGGGAAGCACTGGGCTTCTCAAGGGGCCTGGCCATCTGATGTCACTCACACACACCTGCTGAGCTGTTGTGAGCCACAGCAGCGGAGCTCCGGCACTCACGATGAGACTAGGGCGCCCAGACGTCCTTAGCTTAGTATTGGCTTTCCTCCTCCTCTTCTTCCTCCTCCTCCTCCCCTTCTTCCTCTTCCTGCTCCTCCTCCTCTTCCTCCTTCTCTTCATCCTCTTCTTCCTCTATCTTTTCTCCTTCCTGAGCTTTCTCTACATCCAGCTGGCTGCTCGGGAGGAAGGGGCCAAGCAGCTTTCAGAGGAAGAAAGAGACAGTGTCTGAAATTTTGTTTTCAGTCTCCAGGAAAGAGATTAATCAGCCAGCAGCAGAGGCCCAGCTCAGACTTCCCTGTGGTTACAAACTGAGCTGCTCTGACAACTTAGGAATGAAAAATTGAGGCTGGGCCTCCCAGGCGCCACCTGCGTGCTCCAGGGATGGGGAGAGGGGAAGGATGACAAAGCCAGAACTCTTGACTGCGTAGTGAGACTTGGTCACTTCAGAGACGTGCGCCTGCCCGCATCACTGCCCCCCTCCTGCACAGGGAAAGAGGAGCTCTGCTGTGAGCCCCTCAGGAAGCAGCACTGAGCCATAGGGCTGGACCTAGACCTCTGTAGTGGATGACTTCAGCACTGTTCTAACTCTCTGGAAAGCGCAGGGGCCAGCAGGCATGGGAAAGAGTCCTTCCCTCCAGGAGAAATGCAGATGACTTTGGGGTGGCTTGTTACAGGCCAGGCTGGCAAGATCATGCAGGGCTGAGGGGCAAACAGAGGGTACTCCTCCCAGGCAGACCGAAGGGTGTCCTGTCCTCTCTGGGTATACGCAGGATGTCTGTGGCCTGTGCTCATGTACAAGGCAGTAAACAGGAAGGACGGGGTAGCGGGGGCTCCAGAGAGCCTGTCCAGAGAGAGTACACCTCCAGGTGACACTGGGGGACTCGAGACCTTGAACTGAGGATCTCTCCGACCAGGGGGAGGTCACTGGTATGATCCTGATCTCCTCCTTAGACAATGACAAGCAGCCCAGGATGTGGGACTATCGTGTGTCTCGGAATGGGGAGTGAGATTCTGAGATGATAATGAGGATTTGCATGTTTTTTTGAGTGATTGCTATGGACCAAGCTGTCAGTCACTGCACCTGCTTGTTCCCCCCCCAATGCCACCATATCACCTCCCTCTCTCTCTCTCTCTGTTTCTCTGTCTTTGTTTTGATTTGGTTTTGATTTTTGAAGATGGGGTCTTGCTATGTAGTCTGGGCCCAGCCTTGAACTTGCAGTCCTCTGCCTCAGCCTCCAGTAGATACAGTATTGGGATAACAGGCATGCATCACTGTACCAGGCTCTGTCCTTTCCAGTTTTAAGGCAGTGTAACAGTCCACCCAAGACTGCACACTTAGAGGAGTCGTCACTGGGCGCAGAGGCACAAGCTTCTGATCCCAGCTGGTCAGGAGTCTGAGGCAGAAGGACCACATGTGAGGCCTGCCTGAGCAATTCAGCAACACCCTGTCTCAGAATGAAAAAGGGCTGGGAATGTAGCTCAGTAGTAGAGTGTGCCCAGATTTGACCCCTAATACTGAAAACAAGAAGAGAAAAGCCAAAAACTGAAGTGAGGAGAAGATAAAGAACAGGAAAAAAAAAGGCAGAGTGAGGAATTGAAGCCAGTGTAACCAGAGAACTTGAACTTGGTGCGGGCAGAGATCCTCCCTCCCTTTGGCCATTTCCAAGACAAGACACCTTCTGGGCTTCACTCACACCTCCACCTGCAGGCTCCTGTGTGCCCCTCCTATCTCCTGCCAGATGTGGCTCTTGTTTTTATTTGTTCTGGCTATTTAAGTGACAAGTGTCCAGTCACGGGTTCCTGTGTTTAGTGCAGAGAAAGTGTTGTGGTCCCCAGAGGTTCTCAGCTCAGGGTGATGGTACCCTGTCATCCCCACCAGCCTTCCTGACAACCCAGCTCAGGGGAGAACACACCAGTGCCTCTGTCCTCCTAAGGGCCACGCAGCAGTGAAGGACAGCTGTGCCCGGTCCTTCCCCTGATCCAGCCTCCTGCCTGAGCTCTGCTGCCCGAGATGGTGACGGACACACAGCAGCCGTTTGTTATCATTAGCCCTGACATATTGTTCTCTGCACGGAGAAGAGAGCACCAGCCTTCCGACAGCCACCTTGATGTGTGGCCTTCTTTTGTGTGTGCAAGGGCTGGAGCAAGAGCCTCACACAAGGCTTAGAGGACCATGTCAGGTTGCCTCAGGACCCCAGGGGTCCAGGTCGGAGGTCAGGGGGTTGAGGGGGCAGCTCTCCTGGAAGCGGCCCTGCCAAGCAGAGGCCTAGTGCAGTGCCCAGCATGTGGGAAGGACCAGGCCACAGATGCTGGGAAGAGGCTGATGGAATTTCTACAGGTTTGGGACAGGACACCTGGGAAATGAGGGTCTCGGGATCCGTCAGACGAGCTTGATGACCAACTGCAAGACTGAAAGCCGGGGGACTTATTGTCTTAGGAAGACAGACTCCAGTTGCCATGGCCTGCCTTGAGGCCACTGTGAGCCAGGAGCTGCAGACCCACATACATGTATCGTGGAGCACTTGTTGGATTCCGCAAAGATGAGCATCCACACCCTGGGCTGCAGCCTCAGACACCAGCTCCTCCCTCATCTGATCCCAACCAGAAGCCACTTGCGTGAGGTCACAGCTTAGCCTGGCCAGTAAGGGCCTGTTCTCCTTCCTGCGGCTCTAGGCCTGCTCAGGAGGCAAGAGGTTCAGGAGAGGTGTGGGTGTTTATTTACTCTCGGCCTCTTATAAGTCAGTATCACCTTTGGCAGGCGGGCAGAAGGATGTTGGCCTCTCTGTCCTCTGCCAAGGAGCAAGGCCTTGAGGACAGGCTGACAGTTCCCAGGGTGACTTCTTACCCCGCAGAAGAAGAAGGGGTGGGGTTCTCTGGAGAGCAGCGCTTCTCTTCTAACCTCTCTAAGATATTCACAGTGGCTCTCTTGAGCGTTGTGAGAGTGACTCCTCATGTGCAGCGCCGTCATGACCACCACATTCACGGTTCGTGGCCTCTGATTCGTGGAAGCTGACATTAAGAGGAGGCCTCCCTTGCTTCATCTCAACACCCAGCGCTGGATGTGCTTTTTGCCAAGAGATGCAAACCATCCTGGTCTCGCGGTAGGCAGGCAGTCCTCCTGTGAATTTTATTCTCACCCTGATGTCTAGACGGGAAAGGAGGATGCCTCCTCTGTCTGAGCGCTGCTCGCAGCCGGAATCTATGCCTCTTTGTGTCCCAGCTCCCGCGATAATGACTCGTCTTCCGCACCTGTCTTCTTCCTCCCTCCCAAGAGGAGGGCTGTGCCTCAAGGTGAATCAACATGGTGAGGCCAGCTTGTAGACCTTAGCTCAGCTGTCAGAAGTCTGTGTGCAAGCAGTGTGCAGCTGCACACGGACGAAACGGCCTGGAGGCTGGAGAGGGGCCTGCGAGGGGCCCTGGCTCCTTAGCGCTGTCCTGCACTGAGCTGCTCCCCTCCTGAACCTAGAGCAGGTGGTGACCACACAGACTCAGGGAGTGAAACAGCTGAAAGGCGCTTGCAGTCCCTTCTGGCTCAGGGTCTCTTCTGTGACTCCCCCCACACCACCAGGTGATCTTCTGCCCTTTGTCTTAGACCCCTCCACCTGGGGATCATCATGCTCCCATTAGCCAGTGCTCATGTCTTCTGTGTCCTCCACTGTTGTCTCCCTGGACTGTAGTTCCCAGGAAGAAGGGGCGCATGGCTGTCTTCAGGAGCTGTCCCCAAGGGACCAAGATAGTGCCAGCTCTCAAGTGACACATAGTACATCCTTGTGGAATGGATGAGATGAGTGAGTAAGTGGTCCTGAGAGAGCCCTGGGCGACGCAGATCCAGTGCCGTCGCTACCTTGGCTTCTACTCTCAGATACTAGAAAGAAGTCTCCTGCCCCCACGTCACCCTCCAGCTGAGCCTGCCCAGGCCCAGCAGTCCTCATGTGACAGTGTCAGGCTTCTCACCTCCGAGTCCTCCCTGGCTCCTCACTGCTTCTCCTCACCTCTTGGAGTGTGACTTCCGGTGTGGAATGCAGGTAGACAGACAGGGAAGAGAGCTAGTCCCGGCCTCGGCCTTGGGACTGCACACTCTGTTCAGGGACAGACCCAGACACATCTGATGGGCAAGCCCTGGATGTCTGGGGACCACTTGTGTTCTGTCCCCTCTCATCATCCCTCTGTGCCTCCTACACAGCCTCCAAGCTGGACACGAGCTGATGTGATGCAGGCGACTGAGCCCCAGGTGTCAGCGTCCACTCACAGCCACACTCGCTGCCGCGCCTGGTGGCAGTGTCTGTCGCTCACGCCTGTCATCCTTATTTCACCTTGATTTATGAGCAGACCTGATGAGTTTTTGGAGCAGCTGTCTCCCAGGGACGGGGCAATCAATCTAGGAGATAGCTGTTGCACCCTGCTCCTCCAGGAGCCTGGGGAGGGAGGTGACAGGAACAAGAGGTGTGGTGCAGGGGTAGTGGGCTGGGCCTGTGCCCCCACCTCACAACCCCTGCAGGTCCACGGCCCTGCCTTCTCACTTACTTCCCTTCCCTTTTCTCTGTCCATCCAGCAAAAGCCAGGGCAAAGTTGTACAGATTTCCTTGGAACATGCATGTTTGGAGCCAGGTCGGAACACCTCCCTTCCCTCTGCACCCTGGGAACGGAAGGCCTGCCTCTGCTAGGCCGGCTGGATCACTCTTGGGCCTCCCTAGCCCTTCCACCCAGTTCAGGGCAGGTGTTCTGGCCTTACTCTCCTAGACTTACCCTCCCGACAAGCCTGTCCCCTCCAGGTCCTTACTGGGCAGGCGCTCCATGCAATGACCCTTTGCCTCCCAAGAGGATTCTGGTATCTTCTTTTCACTTTTGAATGGCTGCAGACATCAAGCCCTCAAATGTAGATTTGGGTTTTGGAAATAGACTTTTGGTGAGGATTGTGAGAACCCATTGAGAGCCTAATCTAGCATTAATCAAAAGGTTGTCGGGCCAGGGGTATAACTCTGTGGCACAGCACCTGCCTGGCAAGCACAAAGTCCTGCATTCAATTCCTGGTACAAAAGAAAAGATTGTGAGATACATGTGTTTTGTTGTTGTTGTTGTTTTGTTTTGTTTTTGGGGGGGGCGGCCGGGGAGATGGCTCAGTAGAACAAGCACTTCCTACTACAAGCGCAAGTGCAAGGGTCTGAGTTCAATCCCTGGTTCCGCAAAAGAAAATAAATAAATAAGTAAATAAAAATAAAAGAGAGAGAGAGAGAGAGAGAGAGAGAGCAAGAGAGAAGAGGGCCTCACTGTATGGCCCTGGCTGGCCTCCCATTGTCCTCTGGCCCTAGCCTCCACAGTGCTGCAGTTACAGATAGCTAAAACCCATCTTTTCACCCACAGCTGTGGCTTTGTAGGCCATCCTAAAAGTTCTGGAAGATATCCCACATTATCACTGGCATAAAGATGCAGTCCCCTAAGATAACTTCTTTGGAGGCCCCATATATTTAGGTGAGGGGAATACATAGGCATATGCTTTATTATTATTATTTTTTATTTTGTGTATTTAGTACAGGGTCTCACTACACAGATCAGACTTGTAGTGATTCTCCAGTTTTCAGCCTCACAAGCACTGGGATTACAGGCGCGTACCACCACCCCCAGTCTCTATTGCCAGTCTCAGTGTGCCCTGGGGGCAGGGCTAGCACGGCACTCTGGGGATTGAACCCTGGTCCCTGTGTGTGCCTAAGCAGGTGTTTTAATACACTGACCTATCTGGCTGGCCTTTATTTTATTTTATCTATTTCTGTCCTTTTTTTTGAGAGAGGGTCTCACTATGCAATTCAGATTGGCCTTAAGCTCACTTTGTAGCTCAGGCTGGTCTCAAACTTACAATGATCCTCCTGCCTCAGCCTCCTGAGTGTTGGGATTACATCTGTGCACCACCACACCCGGCATGTGTTGAATTAACTTTTTTTTTTTTTTTGGGGGTACTGGGACCATGCGTTTGCCAGGCAGGCGCTTTCATTGTTCTTGGAAACCTACTTCGTAACTTTTAATAAAGAAAGCCCTAGTCAGGGCTCTCCAGAAAGCCTCCCTCAGGGCCTAGGAGATAGCTTGGTAGAATGTGTTTGCCTGGCAAGTGCGAGGGCCTGAGTTCAATCCCCAGTTCCACAAAAAAAAAAAAAAAAA
>NDGN011213655.1:0-12183 GCA_002564285.1 Tympanoctomys barrerae
TAATCAGGATTGCATTGAATCTGTATAACAATTTTGGGAGTATGGCCATTTTCACAATGTTGGGTTTTCTTATCCAGGAGCAAGGAATATCTTTCCACTTTCTGAAGTCCTCTTTGATCTCTTTTTTCAGAGATCACTATAATGTTCACTGCATCAATCTTTTACTTCCTTTGTGAGATTGATTCCTAAGTGTTTCATTTTTTTAGGTGTTATAGCCCTTTCATTCTCTTGCTCTGATGTCCTTGGTGTCTTTTTCTCGGGGCTTCAGGAATTAAGGGTTTGAAGGCTTTCTAGCAAGCAAAGAGGAAGTTGTTCATCCTAAGCTTCCTTTCCCCATGTACTCGCCCCTCTGCTGGGCTTTGCGGTCTGATGAGAGGAGGGCAGAGGTGTACAGGGTGAGGATTGTGCAGGGAAGGAGAGGAGGCAGCCTGGACCTGACCTGGTCCTGTTCGCAGGAACACAGGAAAGACAGTGTGCTTCAAGTAGGAAGAGAACTCTGAAGATCATTGGCCCAAGTCCCACTTGTAATCCTTCTGTCACAGGGGCAGATTTCTGCTTTTAGCCCAGAGCTCAGTGGATTCCCAGAGTTCAGAAGTCCCCTTGCCTCTAGGGGGTATGGTAAGCTGTGTTCTGGGAATGTGAGTGGATCAGGAAGAGGAACTGCCCTAAGCCCACAGGGAAATGTGCTCAACATCCACAGCTCCCCACACTGTGGAAACATTCAACCACAGAGTGTCCACTGTCCACTCAATGCTGTGTTTCCCCATGGATCTACTCCATGGTCTGGGTATGCATCCTGAGCATGTCCCAACAGGCTGGAGAGCTCTCAGGTGGCTATCCAGCAATGGTGAGCCCTATGGTGGGCAGATAAGTGAAGAGGCAGGTAGGAGCCTAGACAGCCAGGAGAGTTAGTCCTGTGGATAGCAAGGCCAGATCACAGAACCTTGCACAGGAGTGAACTAGAGCAGAGGAATAGGTAGCAGCTTCTTCTTGAAGGAAGAAGTTGCATAGAAAGAGGAAGAGTCCCAGGAAAGCCAGCATTCAGTGTGAGTCTGAAAAGGATACACAGGGCTTCAAGACCAAGAATTTATGCACAAACCATGATGCTTAAGATAAACACTGACAGTCACTGTCAATGCCCAAGGAGAGGAATAATTTGTCAAGAAGATAGGTACACTGTGGTATAGTTGTAATGCAGAGCAGCTTGACCCTGGGAAAGACAGTCTGGCCTACAGCCCCAGCCCAGAATCCATTACCAGGCTGTTCTTGGGCAAGTGCTTAACACTTCACTGCCTGTTTCTCCCATCTGTTGGATTGGTTGCTAATCCAAGCTATCTTAGAGGGCCATTGTGAAACACAATGAGATAAAGAATGAAAAATACCCAGGCTCGTGACTGGCATAGAGCAGTAAAAATAACTGAGCAAAAATCAATAATTCTGCTGAACACAGAATTTGTAGCAGGAGAGTATTGAGAGCAAGGTCACTGTCAATGTTGGGCTGGGCCACTGTCACTATGGCTGTTAGAATGGAAAGGCAAGCCAGGCTGGGCTCAAGAGAGTTGAAGTATCCTCAATCTGTGCCATCCATAATGTATTAAAAACAGACAAGCATGTATCCATGTACAGAAAAGGGTGTGGCAAGTGTGCTCCACCCTTGACATGTATTAGATATATGTAGCATACAGTCATGTTCAAGTCACATCACAGAGCAAGGGGCAGCTGCAGAGAAAGCCAAGAGCATTCATCCCTGTAGTAAGATATTTTAGTGTACAAAGACCTCAGTTCTTGATGTTCTTGTTCGGCTGGGACTCAGAGAGGAGATGTGGGCCCCTAGAGGCAGGGTGGCACAAGCTGTCCCAAGATGTGTCTGAGAAAGTCTGGCTTAGGCTCATTTCCTGGTGTAAAGGTGATAGCGTCTCTTTTATGCATTTACATTTTGGTTTAGATGGTCTATTTTTGCACCTGACTCTCCAGGGATTATCCACCTGTGAAGTCTCTATGCTTGGTCTGGGCGGGGCCAAGTGAAGCCTTTAACTTTACCTTTGGAGTTGGATCTGGATTTCTACAGCTTGTGTCATGCCTACAGCAGTCTAGAACTGACTGGCCTTGGTTATACCTCAGCTCCAGTTTCTCTGTCCTTCCCAGGCATGCTCAGTATGGATCCCTACAGCCTCTGTTAACACTGGCCTGCAACTCCACCACTGCAGCCAAGGGGAAAGGCACAGGGGGTTATTTTAAAGATTCTGTGTGTGGGCTGGCTGTATACTTTCACTATAAAAGACAATCCTATCATCTTAATGAGGATTCTTCACTTTCACAGCAATTGCTATCTGCCTATAAGGTATGAAGGGAAAAACAGCACTCTATGTTTGACTCCATCTCCTCGTTGGTGTTCATGCTCGTAGTGAATGAACGAAGATGATCTGAGCTCCTGGAAAACATGTATCTCTTTCACGTCTCTATGCCCTGGTGTCCTCAATCATAAACTAATATAGAATCAATCATTTCTGAGACCTTCTCTGTTCCAGAACCCTTGGAAAGACTGGTACAAACACGCTGGGACTGCTACCATGTGCTCAGTGTGCTTTCTCCACAGCTCATACTACGATCACTGTCATCATTCAGACTAGTCTTGGCAGGCAAGACAGGATGAGTGAGCAAGCGGATGAAGGAATGGATGGGTTGCATGTTCACGGTCTAGAAGGAATTTTCTAGCAGTGATCCAAAATTCTGATTACAGGAAAGCAGTTTATCAATGGGTAAGATAACGCAGGGAGGAAATGATGGCTAACGCATATTGGCCAATTCCCAAGGCAATGTTATTTAGAATTTTGTTACTGCAGAAGGTTTCTTTTGACTACGTGGGTCCCTTAGTGTCAGAAGCATGATAGCTCCTTTCATAGTTGATCATCTTCCCTGGTCAGGACCCTGGTTTCTCAGAGATACCAAGTAGAAACCTCAGCCAACAAGTGTGTATCTCAAATATGTGATGTTTCTTTACAAACTTCATATTCTTGTGCACCAAGAGTCTTTGGCTGAGAAAATATACAACATTTACATTGCTCCAGGTCTTGGATGCCCACACAGACCTAGTATCCAGCAGAGATGGCTCAACCTAGCAGTAGAGCTGGTTCCACTGAAAAACAATGGATACTAATCCAAAGTGCAAGTGGCCAAAATTCTAAATGTCTTTATTTTTTCCCTCTGCATAAAAATATGAGTCATTTGGGGGAAAAATCATCCCCATTTATCAATTTCTCCATCTGTTACAGAAGGGGAAAGGAGGATTTTATTCTAGGTTTGTATAAAACGGTGATTACATATATTCCTTATGTGCTTGACAAAAAGGATAAGGCATAATCTAACAAAGTATAATGAAAGCTTTAAGTAAATGCATGCCCTTTGGGGGGCATGCTGGGATCTGAGCCAAGAGCCTTTGCACTGTACACCACTGCCAGGTCTTTTTGCTTTTTATTTTCAAACAGTCTCACTAAGTTGCTAAATTGCCAGGCTGGTCTCAAGCCTGGTGTCTTCTTCTGAGCCTTCCAGAGTAATGGAGTTAGCGCTTGGCTATGTTGTTTTAGAAATCAGTTTTATGTCCAGGAGTTAATACTAAGGAAGTTATAGATGTCGACTATTAAACCAGTCGAATGTTCATGCAAAGGCTTCCTTATGTTCATGAGAAACTAGAAACACTCTAATGAATCAGTGATAAGGGATTATAGTAAATTAGATGATAGTGCATCCACATAAGTAATACTAAGAAACAAAAATGATGCAAAATATCTAATGAAAATATTCAAGATATATTATGGTTCAGTGAAAAAAGTACAGTGGTGGCTCTCAGTTCATGAACTCAATTCCCACTATGATTCTGGTTGTGAATGGATCTGGACAAGAATCAAATTTCCCCATAAGTTCAACACTGAACCTAACCATTGAATTTGATTTGGTTCTTGTCCAACGCCTTGCTTCCCATTGAACTAAGAGAAAGTAGCTGTATATCTACCCTAACTATCACTACAAAATGGTTCTTTATTTATATCCCGCTTTTTTGTTTTGTTTTGTCAGAGATGGATGTTCCACTGCAGTTAGAGAAGCTGTATTTGGGGAAGTCTTTAAAAGGCCTTTTCACACTTGAAGCCAGTCTAAAGATTGTAGATACTTGAATTCAGCAAAGTAATCCAATATAGTCCAATAGTCCATAATGGTGGTGGATTATCAGCAGAACTGGCAATTGTCAGAGGTTGTTGACTTGAGCCTTTTACAGCTCAGCATATTAATAGATCTTTACTTTTTATACCTCATGGTTATACTTCTCTGCTGGATGGTTAAGACCAAGTTAAAGCAAGACCTATACAATTAAAACTGTAGCTTTTGTATCTGACAAGGTCATTCAAATCCCCTCACGATTTACCCTGAAACCATGTACAGTACCTTGTAGATCTTTCTCTCTCTCTCTTTCTCTCTCTTTCTTTCTTTTTCTTTCTTCCCTCCCTCCCTCTCTCTCTCCTTCCCTCCTTCTTTCTTTCCTTCCCTCCTTCCTTTCTGATAGGTTTTCCCTATGTTGCCCATAAACTCCTAAACTCAAGTGATCTTCCTATTTCAGCCTACCACCCAGCTGGGACTATAGATACATGCTGGGATGTCCAGCTTTGTACTTCAATTTTTTATGTAAATAAAAGTATAAATTCACAAGAAAACAGAAAGAATAGACAAACATCACACTGTTATGTTGGACTCCAGATAATTTTACTTATTCATAATTTCTATGAATATGTATTAGTTCAGTGAGAAAAACAATAAAGCTATTTTAATGTAACTTTGTTCATAAAAATAAGTGCTTAGCCTAGTTAGAAGAAATAAGTTGAGTTAAGGGACTAACATGATTCAACAGAGTGGGAACAATAGTTATTCCCTTTGCCCACTCAACTTTACATTGGTCCCCATATGACAAACATGCTTGAAATCAGGATCATCCATTCTGAACCTGAGTAACAAAGAAGAGTCACAAGAGGTTGACCATGAGTTAGGGAAGATGCAGCCCTGAAGAGGTCATTGGCAAATCAACTTCCAACAGGCACATTTTAATGACACAGGCCAGGTTTTCAGAACTATTGCTGATGGCTAGGGCATTACCAAATTTGGGGTATGAACTCCTCTAAAAAGTTAACAGATGTGTTTCCTGAAATACCTTCTTCTTTCTCATCCCTGCAACAGAGATATTTCTCTTAAGGAAATAGAATAGTCTGATTTGAATATATAAATTGTAAATTTATTTAAAAAATTTTTTATTCCCCTCCCTAAAATGTAAATTTAGAGCTAAGTGCTTTATAAAGCAACTGTGTGCAGGGACAGCAGGGTCTCCTGCTCAGATGCTGCACAAAGACATTGATGCTGAAGTCTAAGAGTGAGTGACTCTTCCCCAGGGAAACGTGCCACATACCTGCTCAGTGTTTTCAGAATTAGAGTCCTTGTACATAATTTACACAATGAAACTAGGTCCTTTCTGAACAACTAATTTGAAGACAACAATATGCAATATAACAACCATTGTTGAATTGTTATTTTGTTTAGTGAAATTCTGTATCATTACTAATTTTTTTTACTATGATTCTTTTAAAAAAACAAACAAAAAACTATTAACACAGAAAAGTGTTACATATGCACAAAAGTAGAAGCCAACCGCTCAGGAGCCAGGCTCCTAGTGCCTAGGTACACCTGAGATAGGGCTGGCCAAATAGTTCAGCAGATTAAAGTGACTGCAAGCAGGCACAGGGGCCAGGGGTTCAATCCCCAGGCCTTCCATGCCAGCCCCACCCCCAGGGTGTGCTGAGATGGCAATTGAGACTAGGCGTGGTGGCATGCTCCTGTAATCCCAGCTCTTGAGAGGCTGCAAACAGCAGAATCACTACAAGTCCAATCTAGTAGTGAGACCCTGAAAACCCTGTAGACCCTTCCCTAACATTAAAAAAAAAAAAAATCTGTTGCTTACTGAAGAAATCTTTTTTTGTTAAAATTGGAAATCTTACTAATAGATTAACTATCATCTTATAATAGCTAATTGATCTTATCTTTTTAAACATCTAGCAACAGGAGCATATTTATTTTATTGATGATCTGTTGCAACAATGGGTCCCTGAGATTTTCCTGTGGGCAATGAATGTTCTGGATGCAGTATCCGAGTTCCTCAGGCTCACGAGTGCTTGGTTTTCCCTGCTGCCCTCTCTGCATTGCTCCTGTGTCTGTGCAAATGCTCTGTGGCTTACGTGGGTTGTACACTCATCTGGGAAAATATTTGCCCTGATGTTTTTGTTGTGCTGACTACTGCTGCGATCTAATGTGTTGTGATTGCCTTTCCTGTGGCTGTCTATTATTATTATTTTTTATTAGAGATGTTGAAAGATCATCATGAAAGAGATCTTGATGATATGTCATCCCAGACAACTGCCAAAAGAGGTTGCAAGTCCAGGTGTTTTGGTCTGGCAAAAGACCTATCAAACGTAGGAACCACAGAGAGTATTCCAAAGGACTCCACATTAGGATGCCTTCTGGCTAACTGAGGTACATTTAAGGAGAATTGTTTAAAGAAAAAAAGGCTGACCTTTGATAACACAGCTCACCCTCAGAATACACTGGGAATGCAAGATTGTTCCTATTTTTTAATTAATTTTTATTCTCTTTTTTTTTAAAAAAAACTTTGAGTTGCAAAAAATACTGGGAATGCAAGAATATTGGCCAAAACATGGGTTTATTAATAACAATGCATTCTCCAGCTAGATCTGTTCTGCAAAAGGAAAGGGAAGTGAAAAGATATTCCCTACATCCAGGGTCTTAGAGTCACACCAAGGCCCTAGACTCGGGAGCACTCGTCTGCTCTGTGTAGCTGCAGACAATTCCTGAATGAGCCCACAGAACCCAACACAGACACCCTAACAGACCCCTGCGTCTGACCAGTGCCTCACTAGCAGGTAACTGCATCTCCCGTCCTCAGTACGGGTCCATACAGTACCTGATGTCAGGTCACCCTCCTTGTTTCTTGAGTCAGCTGGGAATAATCATTTCCCTACCATTGCATCTTCTCCCTTATCCAAGGCAGAGGTCACTTCACCTTCATCCCCACCAATATCTGCCCCATCAATCCCATTCCCAATCAGGAAACAAAACGGTGCCCTACTTTTCTCAGGGAAATTTGTTCCTTGCGGGAAGTGTCTGGTGGCATGGGAGCATGACCAGAGTTCCCTCCTCAATGACAGACATGGCTCAGTGTAAGGAAAAGTATGGTAGTATTTCCAAGACTCCTGTTAAGTTTGGGGACAAATTCATTGACATAAGTGCAACTTCTGTTCCGACAGAGAGGAACATGATCACAGTGTTAATCCATTGCTGCTCTCGTGATGAATAAGGCTGCATTCTTATGAAGGCTGATGAAGTAGCAGGTAGGTTAGCAGATAGCACACCCGGCCACAATGTTCAGAGGTCTAGAAAGGATGTAGTCCCCTGTACAGACCCTGAATGGAACCCTGAAACTTCCATACATAGGGCAAGGATGGAGCATTTTATAACTTGTATTTCAGAAGGAATAGGGAGGTGTCTGATTAAGCCTGTCAATTATCACAGGGTCAAGGAGAGAACACAAGAAAGGCAGGAGAATCTGCTATATTTTTGAGTCATTTGTCAGAGGTTTTCCAAAATTATACTAACACTGACCCAGGGTGAGCAGAGGGGAGACACCTAATGGCCATGCATTTTATAGTTCAGCCTACTCTGAGCATCAGAAAGAAGGTACAAAAATTTGAGGCAAGACTCCATCCAGACTCCCTTGTCAACCTTGGTGGAGGAAGCCTTCAAGATCTGTAATAATCAGGACCAGGTAGAAGAGGCAAAGAAAGATGAGAGATTAGAGGAAAAGATGCAGCTTTTGCCTGCTTCAATACACCCTTCACTTCAGGGCAACGTACCAGTTCCTCCACAGCTCACTCGGCAAAGGCTGGGCAGAAGTCAGCATGCATATTGTCAAAAGAGGACAGTAATTCATTTGAAGCCTCGAATCACACATGCTTTCCTAAAAGGGAGAGCTGACGTCTGGACTGAGGATCACTGCAATCAGATGACATCACTACTGCTGTGGAGGAACTTGGGCCAATCACCGGCATGGAAGTTAAAGGTATCAACTTCCTTTTGGACACTAAAGGTGTAGAGAAGTTACTGGTACTTTAGAGGTGGTGTGGGCCAGTCAAGAGTCCCTGAGCCCATAGATGGCTAGAGGGGACAGGGACCAATTTGTCTCTGGATAGGTAATCTCCTGAGTTAGGGGGACAGCTCTGGGGGTGAATTTATATTCCAACAGAATATGGCCAGTCTGGAGAAGGGGATGAGGAAACATGTCAAAGTATGCAGGTATCGGCAGTAGTTTTTCCTAGTGAAGAAACAGGCTTGAGGGCAGTTTCTAGACCAGAGGCAGTTGGACACACAGGCATGTTCTGGTGCAGAAGATCAAGCCGTGAGAGCACCGGAAGCTCCACTAAAATCCTTTTGCAGTTACATTATTCTGTGTCTTTAACCAAATTGGCAAAGTGTGTCTTTTCTAGACTAAAGAAATTCCACATCAAGCTGGTAATAATGCAAGGCTTTCAATCGGTATCCTCAGAGGAGCCAGGGCCCCCCATATTGCTGGAGCAGTCAGCAAGAGACTCTTACTCCTCCAGAAGGCAGGGTTTGTAGACCTGTTCAAGATTAGCTTTAAAGCAGTTACACAAGACTGAGCACCAGCCTTCAGCTCCCCTTAAGATGAAGGAGAAGGAAATCTCTCAGAAGAGAAACGAGACAGGTGAGAAGAGACCAAATGCCCCCTACCCTGTGCCAGATGGCAGGGGGCCTAGTTTGGTTGGCAGCTGTTACACCCCTCCCTCTTCCCTTTGCTTTCCCTCACCATCCCGATGGACTGGGACAGCTTGCTGCAGTGTCCTCCCTGTCTATCTAGCAGTGTCCTCTTCCCTGGTTGTTGTCTAGCAGCCAGCCACTCCTCTCCACTTTATTCCAACATGGAGCACGTTGATTATCAGTGTGACAGCCCCCTCCTTTATTCCCTCCACTGCAGATACTACTGTTTCTTTTATGAAGAAGAGAGGGGACACACGACAAGGATAAGATCAGGGAGAGAGGGATCTGGGCTCATTGGCAATTAACTCCCAACCCCTGCTGCGCAGGTAGCCTTCCAGAAGGTTCCCTGTTCTGGCCCTTCCTCCTCAATGGATCATCACCATGACAGCTGAGGCTGTCCTGCGGCCCTGCATCAATCACGCAGGACTGTGTTTGGGCCAATCACAGGCCTGTAGTTGCTATACAAGTAGCACTCCCCAGTTACTTCTCAGGTTAGTCTAGGAGGGCTCCCTCCAGTGTATCAACCCTGTGCTGCAGCACTGGCTCTGTCAAAGACTCACTTTGGTTGGTCTTTATAGCTATATACCTGTATAGGTATATTATGCTGGTTACCAGCTTGCCAAAAGTCCTGTAATTCTACTCAGGATTATCATTCTGGGCAGTGTGGGCAGAGCAGTTGTTCTAAGAAAAACACTAAAGACTAAGGGCTGATAGCACTAAAGAGACTGGCAGCCAATGAAGGTCAGTGGCAGAGATGATGTCCTAGAAGAATTACCCATGGAGCCCAGCACAAGCTAGCCCTGGAAGGCAGAGGCCAGCAGTGGCGGAGACTAGCGACTAGCAGAGTCGACCTACCATGTCAGGTGGCTGGCGGCAGCAGCATCCAGAAACTGGATGTGTCAACTGTGGGCATTAAGCATCGTCGGGTGGCATCTGCTATTATGGCCTGTATCTACATGACCCCCAAAGGCTCTTGTGGTTGCAGATTGGGTTTCTTGAGTTGGCTGAATCAGGGGTATGTGATGCTGAGGTTGATCTATGGAGTGACGCTAGGAGTGAGTGCTACGTGCTTCAGGGGTGCATAGCCTAGATAGGATACAAGGACAGAAAGAGGGCTGCTGCTGCAGCTTGCTTCTGTCACTGCTTGCTGCTTACTACTCACTGCTGGCTGCCTTCTGCCTCCCTGGCCTTGCCACGAGCCATTTCCCCTAGGAGATGTCGCTCTGCCTTGGAGCCAGCTGACTAGGGACAGAAATCTCTACCAACTGTGAGCTAAATAAACCTTTCCTCCCATAACTTTGGGTGTTGGGTATTTTGTCTCAGCAATCAGAAAATAACTAACACATCTGGTGACATCGGACCTACTAGCAGAGCAGCACTTCGCCAATTTCTATCTGAATCAAGCAAATGAACCCTAGGTTGATTGGAAATCTTTTGAGGGGATTAATGGCAATTTGTCTTCTATTGTAATACATTTAAAAATATAAATATTTAAAATAGTGTATTTTAATCAGCCCCTGCAAAGTAATTGAGTAACAGTTTCACTTAGGATAGAGAAGTTTATCAAGATTTTAAAAGAAGGGGCAAGCAGCTAGTCCTAGGAAAACATTTTATCAGATAAACTGTCTCAAATTAATATTTTTCACTCAAAAGAGTTGTCTTAATGCAGAACAATGAGAACAAGGGAACCAATCCTTCCTATGAGGTAAAATTGCTTATTTCTCCCTCTGGTGGATGTACTTTGTCATTACACCAGACAGGAACCTGCAGGGTGGGTCAGTGGTGGGGAGGGGCATGGAACAGAGCTTTAGTGGTGTTGAACAGTAAACACATGATGGTGACATTCACCCTGTGTCAAAAATTTTTTTGGTGAAAGTATTGGAAATGCTTTAATTTAATTGTTATTAATGCAGAACATTAATAAATGTTTCTGGTAGCTTCCCCAGTTTCTTACAAATGGCTCCATGGTCATCCTGTGCATTTCTTTCTAGGATCTGGAACAAACTATTTCTCTATTATGACCTAGTTTCTGTTATTGGATGAGAGATGTTCATCACGGTTGCATTGGCTATTGGACCAAGCAAGGTAGACAGACATGCAAGACAGACAGACAGACAGACAGACAGACAGACAGACAGACATGTGGCTCAACACAGACCTGAATGAGACTTTAATGCAGACCCAAGACTTGAGGGTCTTTGTCTAACTTCCCGTGTTATAGTTGATTTTTTTTTTCTCATCACTGGAAAGTTGGTTTTTAAAGACACTGGGGATTGCCATTAATTCCCCTCAAAACATTCTCCCTCACTTTGGATACACTTATCTCATGACTCTTGCCACTTTCTAAAACAGCTCTGGAAGTTCTCTTTCATGGGTCTCTCGTTGTGCTGTCTTGGCTGCCTCAATGTCCTGAATAACTGAACACATTTGTTTCATGATCACCTTGACTTTTGGGAAGAGCCAGCAGCGGCACCGTCCAGGTCCAGTGGTTTTTAAGTGGTCTGCTCTTCTGGCGACGAAGGCAGATTGGAATCCTGTGCTTTCATTCTCCAGTTACCTTTTACCCGTCTCAGGTTCAGGTGGCCAGAGGCAGATGTCAGTGCGGCAGATGTGGGAGTTGCTACCTTGAGCTCACTCAGCGAGGTAAGGGAGGGGCAGGATGCAAAGCAAAGGGAATATGCGTAAAGCAGCAACAGACCACAGGCTTGTATAGAAAATACTTAGGAACACAAGGCGCAGAGGAAGATAAGGCCCTGACATTGGGCCCTATTCAAGATGCAGGAGGTGGCGCTGCGCCCACTGGAGGCCAACGAAGGCCAAGGGGCACTGCTGCTCCACCCTGCAAGGCTCTACAGTAGGGCCACCTTCCTGCCTGTGGGCTGCCACCTAGAGGCCCCAGGAAGGCTGGTTGCCTTTTTTAATGAGTTTGCATTCCTGTGGAGTCTGCTTTTGCAAGGGCAGATCATTGCTCCTTACATCTGAGAAAAATTTAGAGGCAGACAGCTGAACCATTGGAGAATAAATCCACTGTGCTGAACTTAGAAACCATCAGACAGATTAAAAAGGAAAAAAAAATCCCATTGCACATTGTTTATCACAGGCTCGTTCAAAGCAAAATGACATAAAAAATTTTAAATGCAGCCGCAAATATAACAAGGAGGAAAGCTGGAGTACAAACCTAATAGGTGACTAAATGAAACCAATGACCAAAACATAAAAGTACACAAAAGGCAACATACATGTGCGAGAGTGACGCAGGCACTGTCTCTCTCTCTCTCTCTCTCTCTCTCTCTCTCTCTC
>NDGN011213688.1:0-17815 GCA_002564285.1 Tympanoctomys barrerae
CACCTCCTCAACTTATTCACTAAATTTGTGGCCACACATTTTGTCCTTTTGAGTGGTGAGAGAGTTTCAGCACAACAATGGTCCATATCTGTAGACCAATCATTAGATATATTTGCTACTAAGGCTAAGAAACACTTTCTCCTTATTATCCTTAATGAGGATGCATTATGTTTACATATTTTCCTATAATTATATCTTTGATTATGTTTTCTAAAATTGACAGCTTTGTTTTACAATTGGGTTAGTTAAGGTTAATTAAGGTGAGCCCTAAGATAAATAGAATCTATCCAAGTTAGTGGAAATTTCATCTGATTCCAGCAGTAGCAAACTATCTTTCTATGAACAAAGAAGATATACCTTGTGTGGCAAGAATGATTTTCATTCTTTTTTATTCATGTCATCTTATGGTCAAATGTCCTCATTTCCAAGTTGTTTTCACTAACTTTGTTATGGTAAATAGCTGGAGAGATTATATATCAAATAATCAGGAGTCTTGCTGTATGCACAGAAAACTCAATTTTTGGTTTTCATAGGGTCAGTCTAAATTTAGGAATTAGAAGTGAAAGTTGAAAAATGTAGTTCTATGAGTCATCCTTTGAAGTTTCTAATGCCCTTAATTCTATAAAAAGTCCATGTTTCAAAATATATCAAAGCAAAGAAAGTCAAAGTATAGTCCTACTTGTTCATCCTTCTAAAGTGCTTCTCCTTTAGAAAATTCTGAAATACATTTTTCATTACCTTAAACAATTAGGTCATTCTTAATATCTCTAAGGAAAATAACAAATAGGTCTTTTGGAAAATACTATGTCAATGCTATTTTTATAACAAAATAAATTACATGAATAGGATAATTTCTAACAAGATAAACTAGGTACAAAATATATTTAAAAGGATAAATTGGTCTTCATCTATTTTCTAGTAGTACATATTACAAATATTTGAAATATTTGTCATAAAAATAAACCAACTTGATACTATAAACCAATTCTTAGTCCTTTCTTCTATGATGAACTGCAAGAATGTGACCATGGAAATTCTACCATGAAGAAAAAGTAAACATAACAAAGCCATGGTCAGCAATAAGAAGTTGAATTATTCCTCAATATTAGAATATGCTCATAATATATCTGTTATTCAATCATTCAATAAAAATATAGGGTATTCTATTTAAAAATCTACCTGTTGCAAGATATAAATGTGAATAGGCTAATATAACAAAATTTAAGGTGACCATGTGGAAGAATGAGTGGGATTTTAGCACAAAACTCCTCCAAGTTCTAGGAAGAGGGTGAAGAAGCATTAGCGTCTAGAACAAGGGTCCAACTCTAACATTAGTTCAAATAAATGAAAAATTCTTTAAAACATTTTAATTCTGTTTCCCAGGAAATACTGATTTAATAAATATTCAGTGTCTTCAAGAAGCTAATATTTCATGTTCTCCAGATGATATGATGTGACCTCTGGTAGGCTGCTAATGCAGTGAACTGAGTAGGAGGTGGAAATAGCCTGTGAAAATGTTGAGTAGATGTTTGGGCTCTCGCTTGTGAGAACCTTTTTTACTGAAAGACAATCTAAAGCAGGTTTCTCCACCTTTGATGCACCTATTCGCCTCCCTGTAGTGAAGCAGTAAGGAACAGAAGGCCTCATGCTTTACATTTCTCACCCATGACCTCCTCATACTGATGCTGCTGGTCTGTGAAGCACATTTCACTGCTCTGGCTTGATGAACTAACAGTGTCTTCCATTACTTCTCTCCTTGCGGAGACAAAATACCTGATGCCCAAGGTTTTAGGAGAAAAGGTTTATTTAACTCTCATTTGGTAGAGGTTCTGGTCCAAAATCAGCAGGCTCTAAGGAAAGGTGGCACATGGCACTGCAGCAGAAACAAAAACAAGAGCAAATCAGGACAGAAGCCTCAGTCTGCCTCATTTAACTTATCTGGACTACTGAGATCATGGCAGTACCAATATAATCAGTGGACTGATCCAGCAATCCCCATCCCTAACCCCAGTACCCTTAATGCAGCACTGAATCATGAAGCAATTACAAACTCTAGATTTATCTACCTTTATAAAATCCCCCTCAAAAAAGGGCATGAGGCTTTGGGGAACATCTAGGCACAAGTCATAACAAGAGAGAGAAAATGTATGTAAGATACAAAAATGAAGAGTATGAGAGTAGAATGACAGAAGGAACTCTCTTCTTACTTCTAGGCTAGTGGATTGATACTTCTGCATATCTAAAACTCACAATATTCACTGATAGTCAAAAAAGATATACAGTTCATTACACTAACTCCATAAATTAAATGTTTGTAAAAAGACAGGCTGTACAATGTAGTGGCACAAAGCATAGATTCTGAAGTCAGACTGGCTGACTTCAAATTCTACTAAATGTCTTACTAGCTATGACAGTGTGGCCAAACAATAAAACTCTTTTCATAACATTTCTCTATTTGTAAAATAGAGATAGTAATGAGTTCTCTGGAGGATGGAAAGATTACTACTCAACATATGGAAAGAACTTACAACAGAGCCTGGTATGACTGAAGCAGTATAAAAAAATCTGGCACTTTCTTTATTATCTTTGTTTTCACAGATATCAATAGGAGATCATATTGAAAACAGAAATGTGCTCTTTTGTAAGTTTTTTTAAAAAACAGCTTAATTAAGATATAATTCACTTTTTTTCACAACCCTTCTGGCTCTGCAGTAAACTGAGTTTCCAATCTTTCTCCTTTTCTTGCAATTCAATGAATTTCTCGTTTGCTCCTCTCCCATCTGTGTGTCTAGGACCACAACATTTGAAATATTATTCACTTACCAAGTGTAATGGCTAATCTTAGTTGTCACTGCAGTGGGTTTGGGAGTTACCTAGGGTATCATGAAAGCCCACTTATGGGGCTTCTGGATGGCGTGACCCTGAGTCAGCATCCGGCCTCTGGCCACTTCCTTTCTAATACCTGCTCTGCTTCTTAAAAGCAATGAAGTGAGCAGTTTTCTCTCACTAAGCCATTCTGCCATGACATTTCTGCCTTGGAATCAGTTAACTCTGAAGTCATAAGCCGAATACATGCATCCTTTCTTAACTTATAGGTGTCAGTTACTTTTTCTCATAAAAACAAGACAACTGAACACTCCATGCAGCTTGTGCTTTATGCTGACATGTTGAGGTTACTGCTCTAACGGAATCTTCCACAATCTATGCAGCTCTGCTCCTCCCAGAATTTGATCACAACCATGCTTATGAAGGTCAATGAACTTCACAGTAGACTTAGTACTATCCGTGAACTTTTTCTTTGGATAAATCTATTTTTTATAGTGTTAATCATCTATTACTCAAAATTTGACAGCTCTTTCAAATTCTTGGGAAAGAAAATTTCAAATACAGATCAGATGCACAAATGTTATCAAAATTGCCAGAAGAGCCAAAGCCTCTGTAAACTGAGGTTCAGTTGGATTGAAGCACTATAGATATACTGGATGATATTAAGAAAGCCCACCATAGGAAACATGTGATGATTATGAAATAAAATAAGTAAATCAGTTTGAGAGAAGAATACAGTTATCTGTTACTGGGAAACTAGAAGAGATAAGCTTGGTAGATCATATGGTCAAATGTGAAAACTTTGACTTGTGTCAACAAGACTGCAACAAGCTTCACAAATTCTCTTGTTTTCTAGTTTTAGGTTAGAGTTTACCAATAAGTTTTCTTCACATGTTTGGAAGAAGAAAATGAGTTAGCTTATGCTGCTTTCTAATGATCCGTCAAGGTGAGAGGCAGTGTGAATCCATAATCTCTTCAACTCTACATCTAGGTCTTTTTCCCACCTGTCAGCTCTGCCAGTTCTGCTAACAGATTTTCCAAAACACACACACACACACACACACACACACACACACACACACACACTCATCCATAGAGCCCTGAAGGAAAGCATTCCACAGGATGCTCTTGCTGTTTTATTACAAGGTTCATTTCAGTGGCAGGACTACAGAGGGACCTTTTCAGGCTGTAGATCTGCCTTCATACCTTCACTTCCTCAGCCTTCTTGTCAGCTTTTAGGACAAGAACTAATAGCTTATTTGGTAACTGCGACCAGATTTTAGGACTCAGCCTGGACCTCATAGAAAATAATTGAATGTTCTTCATCATGCTGACTCTGACAGGGGTTTCATTCTGATTTCATGCTAGATTTGGAATTTTAACCAATGAAAGCATGGATAGGACCAGATTGGCTACTCTTAAAATTGAAGTGGAGGTAGAGCCCCAGAATGGGAATAGAAATAAAGAAATGATCCTTACTTCTTCAAAATACTAATGCTCATGTTTTTCCTTACAACATCTCCATGGGGCAAAAGAGTCCTGACACACAGCAGAAACCTAACAGAAGTTTAAAAAATTTGAGAATGAATTATATCCATAATGATATATTGTACCTTTACTACATTAACATAAGTTAAAACAAATTCTTCCTGATTTTAATTTAAATATAGAGCATAAGAACATTTAAGTCGGTGGTTTAACTTTCTGTTATTGGAGTTTCAGTGTCTAGAATAGTGTCTCATACATGTTAGGGCTTGAAAAAGATTTATTTAATAAATTAATGGCTGTAATTGGTGAGTATTACAAACACTTACTTAAATCGATAAAAAGATATGTTTGTTGAACTAAATTGTTCCTTTCCAAAGTAAGTTGCAAACATCAGAGTGCTACAAACTCCAGAAACAATTCCAAATACATAAAAATCAGTTAAACTTAGAAATTCAAAAGTTTGCACTGTTAATCTAAGAAAAAGTATTTGTTCAATATATTTCAGTTACAGTTTTTTTTATTATGGTTGCTTTTTTACTTGAACAAGAAATGATCTTGAATGTTTTTTCCACCATTCAGGAAAATCATTTTTGGCTATAAATATTAATGGGCTTAGTAATAAGTTACACACTTGAATGGCATTTTATTACTTAAAACTAAAATATTAAAAACCTTATTTGAAATGCACAGAGAAATCATGTAATTTAAATCACCTAAGACCTAGAAATGGACTGCAAACCCCTCCTTTGAAAGAAGTATAATTCTTAAAATATGTATTTTGGTAATAAGCCAACATATTCCACAAAAATCATATAAAAAGCATGTGAACAGGTCCTCTGGTCTAGTATATTTTTGTCAGATAAGCAAACTCCTTCTATTTGCTTCCTCAGGTTGTTCTTTAAAATTAATAACACATACAGTGAAGTTAGGATGGGTACAGACTAATTTTTTCGACCATTAAAGTAGGATTTTCTCCTCTGTGAAAATGAATTTATTCAAGATGCTATAAGCCAACAGTGTAATCTCCTCCAAAGTAAGTCCTACAGATTGGCCCAAAGAAATATATACTCAAAAGTGTGTCACAAAAATCATATTTCTTCCTCCATCAAATTTGAAATGAATAATTTGTCTGATAATTTATTTCTCAATTAAATTAATAACTGTGCAATAGATGAATTCACAGATTAATTCTATCTGATCATTTTAGAAATAGAAATAATAAATTTATTCAGTACTTGTTCATTATTATATCTTCAATCAATATTTATTATGACTAGGGTATAGAATACTATCCTTGTGGTCAATAATTTGGACCCAAATTCCTCAATTATAATTACTTAGAAAAGTATTCACTTCACATGTATTTTGTTTCCAGGAGCATATGTAGTAGTAGCTAATCTTCCTTTTGGTAATATGAAATATGCTTTAAATTTGCCTACATGTCCTCAACAACCAGTTTATTTTTAAGCATTTTTCCGTGAAGAAGACTTTTCATTGCACACCAAATAAAACTTGGCTTCTTTAGCTTGATATCATCAGATTTTCTCCAGCTTATCTCTTTCAGGATACTTCTCATGTTCCTTGTTCATTCCACTATATGCCATCCACATCAGAGGTTTTAGTACTGGTGAAGAATCTCAGTTCTAAGCTACCAATAAGGCTGAACAATAGGAAAGGATCCCCAGAATAATCTTTTTTCCCTCCATTTACTACTCCCCCTCTGAAAGGGCACACCAACTACAGTTTTCAGTTTTACAAAATGTCATCGCTCACTGGCCTGTCAACTTCACTTCATGGCTTGCACTTATTTTCATAATTGTGTAATAGAGTTTACTTCATCTTTCTTCCAGGGTGTGAGATTTTCATAAGGAAGGTTCATCTCTTATTCATATTTGTATTAATTAAATAAGCAGTTCACTGATAGTTACAAGTGAAACTGAG
Organism: Tympanoctomys barrerae; assembly: GCA_002564285.1. Taxonomy (NCBI): domain Eukaryota; kingdom Metazoa; phylum Chordata; class Mammalia; order Rodentia; family Octodontidae; genus Tympanoctomys; species Tympanoctomys barrerae. The sequence continues at coordinate 6,256 of NDGN011213688.1, forward strand.
ACTAATTGAACTGACTTGGAAATGGAAGGTAGCAGAGAGGTGGAGATAGGAATGTGGGTTTGACTCAAGTTTTCTGGTGCAACCACAAATCACCAAGCATATTTCTCACTGCTAAAACATGAGAGCCTTATTAGGTACCACAGAGAGTACATAAAAAGGAAACACCTTTTAAAAATTTCAAATAATGAATTAAGTATGAAGGCAATGTAGACAGAGCTGAGTCTCACCAAACAATACCATTTAATCTTTAAACCAGCCTCAAAAGAGAACATGACATATACAAACAAGAGAACTTGAGGTTCAAGGTCACACAACTGTATGGCAAAGATTGTGCATCATATGCTTTGGTCTGTAAGTTTTGTTCTCAGTCCTGTACACTTGGCTTCAGGCTCATAGCAAGTCTAGCCATGCACACTATTTAAATAAGCCTTTCCCATTTTATCAATAAAAATAAATATTTAATCCAGAATGATTAGAGATAAACCACATATATTTAGCTGTATTCCCTAAGAATAAACAACAAGCATGTTTTTAACACATCCCCCCTCTCTCTGTCTTTCTCTCTCTCTCTCTCTCTCTATATATATATATATATATATAATATGTTAACATATTATATATATATAACATCCACAAGTATTTTTTACTTTCTGTATGACTCCAATCTTTATGTAAAATACACAAGATTTTATGGCACATAATACACCATTCACATGTATGAAATATCCATACTTAATCCTATGAATCTTTTATCAGTAGATATTTAGGTTGTTTTGTACTTTTACTACTATAATAAAATTTTGGGAAAGTATCCCTCTGCATAAACCTCTGATTATTAATTTAGTGTTAAGTGTTGAATTATTGTACAATGAAAGGTGAGGGTTAGAGGAACTATTTTTTATCCAGGTATAGACTTTTGAGATGTAATGGACCGTAAATTTCAATATGAAACATCTAATGTAAGTTTCCTCAATTTCACTCATTTTGAACACTTTGGGCAACTCTTCATTGTGTAGAAATGCCTTGCATATAGTAAGCTGTTAAGCAACATTCTGTATCTCAATTCCTTTTGCCAGTAACAATTCTCACCTGCTCACTCAACACAAAAATGAGAGTCTCCAGATCCTGTCAAATATCCCATGCTGTTAGGAGTGGTATTGGATAAGAACCACTTTCCCACATCTAACTCATCTGGAAGCCACTGATCTAATGAAACAGACTCAAACCCATCACCTGCCTTAACATTTATACTAACCTCATTTGGTAAAAATTAAAATACCAGCATAGAACTATAGTTCAGTTTCAAAAACTGGTTCACTATTTGCATTGCTCGAATACAACATTGTTCAAGTTCAAGGAAATACAACAAGCATTTCTCAAAATCAAAACAATATCCAAAAAATATAAAGAAAACACGTACTGGTTTTATGCCAAGAATGACAAAGCTGAATGTATAAAAGAAAGTCTTTTAATAGCCTACAATATAAGACACTTCACAGTAAGCAGTTGAAAAATGAAGATAAAACTTTGAATCGGGACAGATTGATATGTAAAGAAAAAGAAGGAGTAGAGGTTAATGAATTATTTCTAAATCAATATAATGTAATAAAATTCTCTCTTCTGTGAAAATGGGAAATTTGCATTTATGCCCAGTGAAATATAGATGAACAGTGATTGTGCTTATTACACCTGTCACAGTGAAAAAAATCAGGGCACATTATCTTCTAGTTACATTTCTTCAAAACTGATTAACCTTAATACATTTTTTCCTTCACTGATCTTACGGAGTTTACTGAATATAACATGCCTTGATTAAAATTGCCCACATCTTAATTCAAGTCATTCCTTTTGCTAACTCGTATACCTTTGATCGTTTCTTTAAATTAACTTTTAATTAATGTGAGTAATTGTATTTTTGGTCATAATACAATTAAAAATTTATATATAGTGTCCCTCACAATGAAATTTTTGAGGAAATGAAAAAACATATTAAAATAAGAATGCTTTTGCCTTTTTGTAGCTATTTAGTATGGAAATTCTTTGAAGGTAAAATAGAAGCCTTTATGAATACACAGGACTTTTCATTTTGCTCAGATGTGCCACATGCCTACAATTGACAGATGCTCCCTCCTGCTTGATCCAACCCATGCGTTTTCCAAGTTTGGTTATTTGGTATACAGCCATCCAATCAGTATTTTGTCATTCTTAATTGGTGTCCTTTATTTGCCTACCAATGGATGCATCAAACCTCTAAAAGTTAATCTGATTTTCTCATTAAGTTACTCACTTGTTGACCACACTTTCTGAAGAAAACTGACTGCTATTATCTTTTTATTTGAGTTGGATACAGCTACATTGTGACCAGGTCTAAAATAACTGAACTACTTATCCTTTCTTTTTTCAACACAAATCTATATTGTAATAAGAAGAATAAAGAGATAGGGGGAAAGTAGTTCAAGGGCCACAAAGGAGATAGTGAATCTTCTAACCTGGTGAGTTCACTAGAATAGTGAGGTATAAGCACATGATTTCTTGTTGAATGGAGAAATTTGATTATTAAACACAGAACATATTTTTCTCAATTAATATTTGCAAAAAATGCTGCGCCAAACTATATGCAGCATCTTAATAATCTCTTTTATCAAACTACTACTTATGTTTTGAGTTACTAATCTCTTAGGCCTAGGTAATGCAATATTTTCAGAGAATAAATTATTTTCCTATTTGTCCATATACTAATAATACAATCATATATATTATGGTTTAGACCTAAAATATCCCTCAAATATCGTGTGTTTGGAAAGTGATTGGATCATGAGAAACTATGCTAATCCATGGATTTACTGACAAGTGAATTTAGGAGCTGAATGTGCTGTCGTAGGTGAGTCTGTGAGAGTCCCTGGAAGGTGACCTAGAGGATGAATTCCTGTTCCCAGCTGCTGATTTCACTCTCTCATTCCTGGTAGCCATCAGCTGAGCATCTTTCCTGAACTATATCCATTCCCTGTGGCACAATAAACCTCTCCTCCTTTAATTTGTGATTGCCAGATCTTCTGTCCCAGTGACAAAAAAGTAACCAAAACAGAAGTTGGTAGGATGAGTGAGTTTGTTGCTGTGACTATTCCTGACCACTTAGTTCAGAAACTTTGGGAACAGGTTTCCAAGAAACATTTGAAAAGATTTGGAGAAACTATCTAGAGAAGACTTAGAATGCAGTAAAAACAGTAAGTAGAGACTGACACAAGATTCTGGTCAGAGCTGAAGAGACCAAACTGTTGATAAGAATATGGTTAGTATAGGCCAGGCACAGAGAGTCTCAGATGGGTGCAGATTCCATTCACAATTGAACAAAAGGTCATTTATGCTACAACCTGGTAGAATCTTTGTCTTTTTCCATATCCTGAGATTTAGCTGGCTGTTGAAATTAAGGATGTTAGACTAATTATTCTAGTGGAGAATGTTTCAAAGCTCACATTGTAGTTTGAGTACTACTGGATACATTTAGCCAAATCTACATTGAAAATCAAGAGTAAGACTCAGACGTGAAAGTATGCAGTCTCTTCAGGAAGAAAGTGTCTGCCAAGATGAAGCCAGGAAGAGCAAGTATGGTGAAAAAGATCAGCATTAAAAGGAGCCAATGGTGGCTTGAATTCATCTCAGGGTCTGAAATATCCTAACTTTCACAAGAATAAGGGTGAAAAACTAAAAAGCTTCTTTCTTAGTTATTTTTATTATTGTTGAAACAAAAGTAAAGACAAAAAAGAAATATTTATTTATCCCCAGTTTGTAGAGGTTTTCAGCCCATGAGTGATTGGCTCCAAGATAGAAGGGCTTGACAGAGGGGCACTCCGTGGGAGAAATAGTTCATGGAAGCAGAAAATGGCAAAAGCAAGACAAAAAACAGGGGACAAGCCTCTTTTGGCCCTTGTATTATGCTCAGTCTGCAGAAATTAGGATGATGTCAATCTAATCAGTAGATTGATCCAGCAGTCACCCACCCTTAATCCCAGCATTGGACCACCAATCAGTCATATACTCTAGATTCAGTCACTTGCAAAATAGCCCTATGAAGCTGGGGAGATAGCTCAGTGGCTTATGTGTTTGCCTGCAAACACAACGTCCTGAATTCAATTCCCAATACAAAAAAGTAAATAAATAAATGAATAAATAAAATAAAAAAATTGTTTGGGCTGGCCAAATAGCTCATGTGATTAAAGTGCTTGCAAGCAAGCACAGGGGGTCGGGGGTTTGATTCCCAGGCCTGCCGTGCAGCTGAGATGGCAATTAAGATTGGGCATGGTGGTACATGCCTATAATCCTAGTTCTTGGGAGGCTGTGAACAGGTGGATCACTATGAGTCCAATCTACTAGTGAGCCCCTGACCGCCCTGTAGACCCTTCCCAAAAAATAGCCCTATGACCACATGAGGCTTGGGGGACATCTAGACATAAACCACAACAGCTTTCTTTTGAGAAAAGAACCCTTGGTCCTTGAGAAGGATCACTCAAGTAATTGGTTCCCCAGAAATCATCCCCAGCCATTCATGCCTCTTCATACATGATACAAAGAGACCTGGCTACTTCTTGATATGGCAACAGAACAGTGTCAGCCACACAGTGCTTGTTTAAGAGACAATCAGAATGGAAGCAATGAGACTTCCACTCAGACTTCAGATCCCTGGAAGACCAAGCAGTGTAGTCCTGAGATAGAAGCCCATGAAGCCGTAAGAATGAGACCCAAAGTGCAGGGGCACCACAGGTAGCTGGAAATTACCTGAAAATCTATTATCTGCTAAGACAGTGAGCAATTCTACACCAGTGAGAGGAGCTGAGGGCTGCAACCAGCAATGCTATAGGAACAGTCAAGTCTTTGAAGTTCACACCTTGCTACAACTTTGTCCAGGTACTATATGTGGAATATATATTTTATTTTTGGCAGATCCAGGGATTGAACTCAGACCCTTATACTTGCCAGAGCAGCAATTATTCTACTGAGGCATCTCCCTGGCCCCCTGGAATGTATATTTTAATACTTACCCTGCTTTGTTTCAGTCTTCCCTTGGTTCCTTTCCCCCACCCCACCCCCCATGAGTATCCCTTTTGGAATGGAAATGATTACCTATGCCACTATGTGCTGAAAATGTTTAGTTTCTTTTTTAAATTCTTACAAGGGATCAAAGTTAAGAATTTGCTGAGTCTCAGAGTACAGTTTGGACCTGGACTTTTCAGCAATGCTAGACTTATTAAAGCTTTGGTGCCTTTCAGAAATGAACTAAATATATTTTATATAATTAGGTATACATAAGTTTTTACGGACTCAGTTAAAATAGTGTTTTAGATTTACATATCCCCTAAAAATGTCATGTGTTTGGAAAGATCATGCAGGGCCATATTTATCAGTGGATGCATGCATTTGTGAGTGCACTAGCTGGATATATTGCTAGGAGGCCCAGTTAGGTCCCTGTGGTTATGACCTAGGGGGATATACTTGTTCCCTGCTCTTCCCTTCTTTTTCTTGCTTTATTTCTTGATGCCATAATGGAACAGATTTCTTCCTGCATGCTGGTTCGCCAGGGAAAGCCTTGGCCTTGAGGTCAGGCAACAATGGATTAAATCCACTGAAATTCATTCCCAGTCATTCACTCCTTATAAGTGCCAAAAACAGTGAGTATAGAGAAAATTTTCCCAAACACAAAAAGAAAAATGCAACTGGAAATGATTTATGAAAGTTCCCTAGGATGTTCTCATTTTACTGGGCCAACACTAGGCTTTTACTGCCTAAGATAAGCTTTTTGACTTAGAGATAGAACTCCTAACATTTTTGCAGCCCATAATTAACATTTAAGATGCACAAAAGTAGGAGACTGTAACTACAAATATGTGGAGTTTATGCACTGTTACGAGCTACCAGGAGATTGGTACAGCATCAAAATGCAACTACTACTGGGTTTGACAATTACTTAGGTGTGACTGCAATATAAAAATAAAATCACCTCCTGGTTATTTCAGATTATAATGGTTGACTTTTTATTCGACTCCTATCCATGTGGTCTTTGGTATCTTGAATCATACACACAATCAGTGTGACCCTCCACCCCTACACACACACGTAAACCTACCATAGTCCCAAGGTTATACTACACTTTGCTATGTTTTTCTCAAAATGAAACAGAAGGTATGATATAAGCTTAGGGGAAATCAAAATTTAATATGCTTAATCAAGATTTAAACAAAGTATTTTGTTTGAAGAGCAAATAATAATTCATTCTTCTTAGGTCTTACTGGGTTTGTTGCATGTAATATAACTGAGTAAACATAAGGCATGGTTTATTTTTAAAAGAAATTACTCCTTCCAAGTTTCTTTCAATACATAGTAAAAAAATACTAGGTTGCACTCACACACATGCACACACAATTAAACCATGCTAAACATTCCTATTTTTACAGTACACTGACAGAGGCAAACCTGAATTCTTAAAATATTGTAAAGGTCCTTTAATTAATTTAAAAATAAGACTGGAAGGAGGAATATGTATTATAAATTGATAAATGCTTCTTTGTCTTATAAGAGAAATTCTTGCAAGAATAAGTAAGAATAAGCACAAATCTAGTTGTTTTTAGAACCTGCTGAGATTTAGTTCGTCTGCGGCAGATCCAAGAAAAGTGTGAGACAGAATAAATGTCCTATTTTCTCTCCTGTGCCTACATATTACTTTAGTTGAATGGATGACTTCTTCATCTTCTCATACTATTTGTATTTCTAGGACAATTGCCAATGACACGTTTTCTCAACTATTTCAAGGCATCAATTCAAACTTTATTTACACAAAAATAGCCAGGAAAAATGCTAAGCTCTAATAATATCCCATTCTTCCTCTTTGGTCACTGCTACCCAATAGAATGTGTAAAGGCTTTATCTTGTGACAATTAACACAAAATTGCAAGCACCTATCACTTTTGTTACTTTTTATAAGTTTTATTAGTATACATTTGGAATACAATGCTAATATTCCTTGTGGGGAGTTGGTATCAATAATATCATATCCATCAAGGAAATATTTGAGAGACAAACATGCAGGTTGCTGAATGAGGGACCGCAAGATCAGCCTCACAAATCTGCCAGAAACATTTGCAGATGGCCAAAATTGTTCATAATTTTCAGTAGTCTTTTAGACAGGTTGTGTGCTTATAACTGGGAGTGGCCAATAAAAGTTTTGACTCAAAATAATAGGCTTGAAATAGTTTATATAAAGGAGAACATGTTTGTCTCATGGCATGATCCATTACAGATATCTCCCTTTGTACTCTTTCCACTAGAGGGGTTAATACACCCATTTTATTTAATACAAGATGACCTACTAGAGTGACTTACTAGAGAGTCAGAAATGAAACTTACATTTATGCTTGTTTGCTGAAGAAAATACAGTGTAGAGCTTGAAAAATAGTTGATCTTTGAATTTTTAAAGATTTGTCAACTGAGGTAAAATGTAGAACCTCACCAAATTTCTAAACTGAGTATGCATCCAGTTTTCCAACTGTTTTTGAAGATGTTAGTATGTTTCTTTCATGAAAATGATGATCTTCGTGCCAGCCCCGCCCCCATGGCACACTGAGACGGAGATTGAGACAGCGTGGTGGCGGGCACCTGTAATCCCAGCACTGGGGAAGCTGAAAACAGGAGAATCACTACTAGTCGGATCTACATAGTGAGACTCTATAGACCCTGTAGACCCTTTCCTAAATACAGAAGGAAAAAAAAGCAATGATAATCCTGAAGTATAGAAACTTTGAATATAATTTTAAATAAAAGTTAAAATCAGGACAAAAATATAATTTTCCAGCCAGGAAGTAGTGAAAGACACAAACAATTTAAACATATAGACATTAGAAGTAGAATAAATGATCTTTTTTGGTCAAAAAGAAAGCAGAAATCTATGCATTAGATTCTCATGGAAATCACTTGAAAGAAAAGAGCAAGTATTAAAGCTGTCATACAATTTTAAAATAGCACCAGATTTAAAAAGAACCATCAGGTATTTTTCATGCTTATTTTTTCCATGAATAAAAGTTGTCTCAGCTATGGCAGGGCAGATAGGATGATTTCAGAAACCACATCCTCATTACTCAGAACCAGATTCCATCTTTCAGTATTTCGGTACTATTAGTTCTGTCCCCAATTTCTTCCCTTGAAACCACTGCATGTTCTAGGTGGTCCAGTGACCACTTCTGATGCTAATCAGTCCCCTCATTTTCATAATCATTGACATTTACCATGAAGTAGGTCAGACAAAGAAGGGAAAATTATAGCCAGCGAGTAGGCCAATGTCTATTAAAAATATTGAATACATACACAGACATTTGACATCTTTTATTTAAAACTTGGATATTCACGTAGGGTTAATAATCATCTGATTTTCCTGTTGCAATTTTTAATGATGCATTTTTACCACTGGTGATCACTTGTCTCATTTCCATACTTTTATACCACTTACAACTGTAGAAACAAATATTACTGCACTCACTTCTATGAAGTGACTTACTAAATACATCAGACACAAGAATCACTTCTTGAAAGTAAGCCCCTTTCCTTTCCCTTCACCTGCTCCTCTTAAACATAGGATATTCTCTCATTTGTCTTTCACTTGTCAGAGAGGCATAGAGAGTCAGAGAACTCTTCTGTAGCTTCTCCAGCTGGGTTCTAACATGGCATTTGTTAATTCATAATCCATGGATAGGTTCTCTTTTTCCTACTGTAGTTTTACTGATGTGTTTGTCATCTGTTTTCATAAAATAAAGCTCCCCAAAACTTGACACCTGAAAACACAATCAACATTTTTAATCTCTCCTAGTTTCTATGATTATAAAAGGATGACAAGATCCAGTGAGATCAGATCAGCTCTGATAACAGAAACCTCAACTGAAACTCAATAGTTATGGCTTGGAAATAAGTGACTTGTTTCCTCGTGGGTTGTAGATTGCTACAGGTTGAGTCCTTCTCTGGGGTTGTTGACCTGGATATCTCTGTGTGACCTTTGTAGTCTGGCATCCTTATAGCTTGGAGATAATGATATGCTGATGGTAACTGGTATTACACTCTTTATTATGGAGCATCAGTATGCACATAGCATCATTTCCACCATGATCCATTGATCTCAACAATCTCAAGAGAAGAGATTACCCAGTTTTCAGTGCAGCTACTGTCTGCAAACATGAGACGAATATGGGATAAAATATATATATATATATACATATATATATATATATATATATTACAGAAGCATATTTAGAAGATCCAAACTGTCATCACCAATTATAAATTGATGAAGTGTGTTGAACTCTAGTTGACCTACAGAAGAAAAGTTGAAGAACTTTCCAGAGAATCTTAACATAATGAAGACAAGACTCATATAACAGAAAAGATCTACTTAGAGTTCTGTATATTCTATTGGAATCTTTTCCATTTTTTTTTATTTTTTCCCACTAGACTTCAAAAGTATTAGCTCATTAAAGCAATTTACTAAGCAAGCACACTAGATCAATATAGGTACCATAATCTTGTGTTTAATATTCATCATCACATCCTCTATGCCCTACATTAAAAAGAAGTAAGTAAAAGAATAAAACTGATTAGAATAACTAAAAGAAAAAACTACAAAATCGGAAAAGCTCAATAATGGTCTTCACTCAGTGTGATTCTTTCTCTTCATGTAGAATGTTGTTTATAAGAACTTCTCAGATGAAGAAGTAGAAACAAAAATAAATATATGGAAAACTGTGAAGCATGAGAACATGCTTATAATCCCAACACTTTGGTAGCTGAGGCAGGAAGATCACAGCATGTTCAAAGCTAGCCTGCCCTACATAGTGAACTCAAGACAAACCTGACCTACTGTCCTGCCTCAAAAATATAAAATGAAATGATGTTCAACATCACTTGCCATTCAAGAGATGCAAATTAAAACAATGCTGAGATCTCATCTCACCCCAGGAAGAATGGCTATTATCAAGAAATCAGCGAATAACAAATGTTGGCAAAGATTTGGGGGAAAGGAGAAAGGAATGCTTCTCCACTGTTGCACAGTGATGGGACCACTATAGAAACCAATGGAGATTCCTCTGAAAACTATGACAAAAAGTCCCATTTAACTCAACTATTCACCCTCTGGGTTTCTTCCCAAAAGAATTTAAAGCATCACACCAGAGTGATACATACACACCTATGTTTTCAGCAGCATAGTTTGTAATAGCTAAACTTTGGAAACAACTCATATGCCCATCAGCTGAGGAATGGATGCATAGATTATATATATATATATATATATATATATATATATGCAATAAAGTACAACTCAACAATAAAGAAATATAAACTTCAGACATTTATAGATAAATGAATAGACTTTGAGACCATTTGTTTAAGTGAAACACCAGACAAATGTGTAAATATTACATTGTCTCTCTTGTCTGAGAAACTGAAGTGCAAGTAAGATACAAAATTTATAATAGTTATTGTGAAATAGGAAGAAATTGTTCAAAGAAAAGGGGAATGAAACATGGGAGAGGACCAATGGAAAGAAAAGAAAATTGAGGAAAGAAGTATGAAGTGGAAACAAAGTTTGGTAAATAAGGAAGGGAAGACGGCCTAAAGAACAGGAAAAAAGGATAAAGATATATCATGTACAGGTACAAATTCCCTAGGATGAAGATGATCATTATGTATATCTAAATGGTACCAATAAACTTAATTTTGAAGAAAAGAAGAGTAGCCATATTAGAACTTACCTTATTGACCTCACTTTAACCAACTGTACCTGCAATGTTCTTATTGCCAAAAAGCACAACAATTTAAGGTACTGGACTAGGAATTCAAAATATGGAGCAGAGCCCAGTTCAACCTGTAACTTTATCAATCTACATAATAAAAACAAGTAGAGAACACTTAATAACAAAAAGGCGTGCAGTTATTCAGCTGTATATTAATTCAGCTGTATATTCACCAAATAAAAAGCAGAGGCCAAGCCATGGTAATCTTTTAAGGTATTTGATTGAATATTGAAAAGCCAACAATATCTGTATGTTCATGTAAGACAAGAGCCAACCTCAGATCATTTTTTAAAATTCCTTTTTAGCTCTTCTATAGGCCAGAATCTACTTACTTCAGTCATCCTGTAACAGTCTAGATGTTTGGGTCTCTATAGAAGAGCAGTTTCTTTACTGAAAGTTATTCATCAATGTTCTTGTTGCCAAATGTGCAACAACACCCAGGAACTTGGGAATAAATAAGGACAAATTTTCAGATACTTTGTTAAATGAATTAAAAAATATTCTAAAAGCATTCTGAGGAAGAAAAAAGTTTAATTCAAAACTAATATTATGACTATTGACTCTGTATTAATTCAGATATTACTTTTAAATCATTAAAAGGTACCTTTAAAACTGATATAGATGTTATCTATTTTTAAAATATATATATTTTATTATTGAAGTCTCTTTATTTATTTTTTTTTTTGGAACCAGGGATTGAACTCAGGCCCTTGTGCTTGCCTGGGAAGCACTTATTC
>NDGN011213692.1:0-14522 GCA_002564285.1 Tympanoctomys barrerae
AAGAAGAAGAAGAAGAAGAAGAAGAAGAAGAAGAAGAAGAAGAAGAAGAAGAAGAAAACAGACTAAAAGGTGCAGAAACAACTACAAATACACTTGGCCACCTTATCTTTGACAAAGAGTCCAAACATGTTTACTGGAAGAGAGCCTCTTTAATAAATGGTACTGGAGAAACAGGCTTTCTACATGCTGAAAACTAAAATTAGACCCATGTCTAACCCATATACTGAAGTCTAAATGAATCAAAGATCTCAACATTAAAACAGAAACACTAAATCTCCTAGAAGAGAAAGTAGGTAGAAATATTGAAGATGTAGGGATAGGCAGAGAGTTCATGAACAAAAACCAAACTGCATGGGAAGTACTTTAAAGAATCAACAACTGGGGTCTCATCTTTTTAAAAAGACTTTGTACTTCAAAAGAAATCACCATCCGAGCAAAAACAAAACCCACAAACTGGGAAAAAAAATTAGCAGACTGTCACTCAGACGAAGAACTTCTATCTAAAACATACAAAGAACTAAAAAAAAAAAAAAAAAAAAATCAGGTTCCCCAAATTGAAAGGACTCAATCCAAAAATGGTCATCTGAGATGAATACATGCTTCTCGGATGAAGAAATAACAAATTACAAATAAATATTTGTACAAATGTTGAATATTATTAGTCATTCAAGAAACACAAATTAAAACAACACTGAGATCCCATCTCATCCCAGAAAGAATGGCTATCAAGAAGTCAGCCAATAGCAAATGCTGGAGGGCTGTGGGGAAAGAGGAGCCCTTCTCCACTGCCAGTGGGAATGTGGACTGTTAATCTATCGCGGACATTCGTGTGGAGTTTCATTACAAAGCTAGGATTATAGGTTTCATTCAACCCAACTGTTCCCCTTCTGGGTATTTTCCCAGAATTGAAGACATCACACCACAATGATACATATGTGCTCACATTTATAGCTGCACAATTCCTAATAGCTAAATCTTGGAGAAAACCCAAATGTCCATCAACCAAGGAAGGGGTTAAAAAGATATGATATCTTTATACAATGGAGTATTACTCAACTATGAGGGTGGATAAACCCAAGGCTTTTAGAGGTAAGTGGATGCAACTAGAACCATACTCATAAGTGAAATAAGCCAGACTCCCATGCTATGCCCCGATGTGTGAACACTGCCTCCCTGGTGTAAGAAAGTGAAAAGGCAAATAAGAAATTGCTCAAAAGGAAAGAACAACTGGGATGAGGGAAAAGAGAAAAGAATGGAAATATACATATAATTTATATACACAAATAGATAAGATCATTCTACTACTAAGTTCTGTTAACTCATTGAAAGGAGAAGTTTGCTGTTATATTGTTTGATAAATTTTACAAGCCTATATCTTGTAATTTGAGCAACTACTTTAAAGATAACAATATGCTATATAATAACCATTGTTAATTTCTAACTTATTTTGAAATTTTGTATCATTATTTTGGGTTTTTTCTTCTCTTTATAAAAGAAAACTTTAGCCCATGAATTTTAAATTTCTATTGTCCACGAAGTGTTCCAGAACTTTACGCTAACACTTTTTTTTTTTGCCAGATCTCAGGTGTTGTAATATCTTTTTAAATTAAATTTGTTTTTTTTTGAATATGAAATGAAATATACAGCATTTTTAAAGTAGAATAAATATAAAAGTTATACATAATCTAATATATATTATATAACATATAATACATAATAACATCCATAGACTCTCATACGAACGCCGTATTTATGGACATGAAAAATGCAAAGAAGAAATGGTAATCCCCCTGATACACCCTGAGGAGTGTCGTGGAAGGACTCCATGAATTCAGTCCACCTGCCCCAGGCAGCTCTGCTCAGAACCAGGAGCGGGTCACCGAGTGGACCCAGCCTCGCCAGGATCCCTCCCGACACGAGGAGCTCCACGTGGCCTCTGTCACCCCTGCAGAGCTCACAGAGGGCAGCAGCACTGTACAAGGGGCTGCAGCTCCCAGCTGCTCTCCCTGCGACCGTGAGCCCCGCCCGGGTGCCGGCCCTCCCCCAGTCCTTCCTTGGGAGGAAGCCCTACCTTCCACCCACCTGTCGTGGCATGGGCAAGCTGCCCCCAAGCTGCGTGTCTCCTTCTCAGCGTAGTCCTGCTGCTCAGCTGTCTGTGGGCTCCTGCACCAGAAGCCAGTGGAAGAACAGAAAGAGGAACTTGGGATGTGAAGCTTCCCTGTGTCCTCTGATTTCAGACTCTCTGTGAGTCCAGTCGTGAGTGGCTTGCATCTGCCCTGCACCCTTGAGCTCCTTGGAGAGCTCTCGGTCACCTCCTCACCATGGTTCCTGCATCATCCCTCCTCCATCTCCAGCAGCAAAGGTGCTGGAGCTCATTGGGGTCCAGCTATTGGACACCGAGGCAATATCTGCTGTTGAGCTAATCATGCTATCAACTGTAAGGGCACAGGACTGGAGAGAAAAGCAGAACCCCTGCGTCCCTCCTTCAACAGCGCTTTGGAGCTGAAAGCCCTTGCGTAACCTCCTGGTCACCGGCACAAGGAAAGCCTGCATCTGTCATGTAAGACAAGAGAGGGTTGGGGAGAGGCAGAGGGAGAGACACCAAGGGTCAGAACCTCAGAGCCGTCATCCCACCCCTGCAAAAAGGTTCTGCTGGTCTGTTAGACTCCACGATCTCATCAGTAACAGAAGAGGAACAGGGCTAAGCAGTGTGTTCAAAAATTACAGAGAATGTCTAAATATATACATTTTAGTATACTGCAGTAGAGACACATTGGCATGTCTCCCTCAAAATTCCCTCCCTTGCTTCAAGCACACTTCCCCCGTCATTCCTGCCACTCAGAAGCAGCTCTGAAACCCTCTTTCGGGAGGATCTTTAGGTGCGCTCTTGTAGCTGCATAGGTGCCCTGAGTCGATTACAGACTTTACCTGGGGGCAGAGCCAGAAGTCACCTGGTGCCAGAGCTGGGGAATATGGCAGGTGCAGACAGTGTTGTGCTTTACACTCTGCCCTCCCCTGGGGTGGCACTTGGCCACAGCATTCACTGTACTTTTTCTCACCGCATGAAGACACTCACTAAAGAGGACTTCAGAACTCCTCCAGAGCATGGCAAGAAGAGGGGAGCTGTGCATTTGAAGCCAGGGGAAGTGTTTGAGGGGGATGCATAGCAATGTGTATTTTGCTATCATGAATTTTCTTTATTTTTCATGGAAGCATTCATCATATTTTGTACTACACGCCACAGGCACCTTCTAACACTTCCCGACTCCTGCTTGGCTGCTCACTGTGCAGAGAGCTCGGCATCTCTCCCAAGGAGGAGGAGGAAGGCTGCTGAATGGGGAGGGGCTGCAAGCCCTCCACTGCCTTCACGCCCTCCCCACAGCGCCCTGGGAGGGAGGCAGTGTTGGGCTGCGCTGTCCTGTGGGGCCGTCCTCCTCCTGCTCCTGCTCCTCCTCCTCCTGCTCCTCCTCCTCCTGCTCCTTCTGCTCCTCTTCCTCCTCCTGTTCCTCCTCCTCCTCTTCCTCCTCCTCTTCCTCCTCTTCCTCTTTCTCCTGCTCCTCCTCCTCTTCCTCCTGCTCCTTCTCCTCCTCCTGCTCCTCCTCCTCCTGCTCCTCCTCCTCTTCCTCCTGCTCCTTCTCCTCCTCCTGCTCCTCCTCCTCCTGCCCCTCATCCTCATCCTTCTCCTCCTGCTCCTCCTCCTCTTCCTCCTCCTCCTCCTGCTCCTCTTCCTCCTCTTCCTCCTGCTCCTCTTCCGCTTCCTCCTCCTCTTCCTCCTGTTCCTCCTCCTCATGCTCCAATGGCCAGGGTGTCTCATCTGGAGAGGCGGCTCTGCCCCATGAATGGAGGCGAAAGCAGCCTGAGCTCCCCTGTGGGAGGGGCCATGAGGAGCCAAGCTCTCTGCCAACACTGCGGTCCCCACTGACCCAGTGCACCTGGCTCTGAGGCTGCAGGATGGTTTGTGTTCCTGGTCTACGTGTGGCCTGCATGGCCCCAGGTGGTGGAGTCCGAGGCCTCGTGCAGAAGGCCAGCAGGGCAGGTTCAGCACACATTTGTCACACCAAGACACCATCATCTCTGTACCTAGGACCACTCAGAAAGGCTCTATCCTGGATCCTTTATTTAAATCTGGCACTGTTCAGAGAACCAATCTGAAGATGTTCTTTGCAGTCCTTTGGTTGCATGTGGGCACAGCCAATCAAAACACACCATACCTGTTCCTCCACTTACACACAGCAAAAGCCCAAGTGCGTGCTTCAATAGGACAGTTCACACACAGCTGGCACACGTGCGTGTCTGACAGGGTGCTAGGCCCAGTGACTTACTCGCACGAGTGGGAGGCAACCCGGGAATTTGGACCAAAAGGTCCCCAAGGACCTTCCTCGTCCTCGAGGCCATTGTGAGCCTTTCTCCTGGCCGGCTCTCCCGCGACAGAGCGCACTTCCTTTCTACCTTCAACACATGCGCCCTCTCGCTATCCGTCTGCAGGGACAAAGCCCCACGGCAAGCTCTCTGCGGCACATTAGCCCCTCCCTACCCCCGGGATGCCAATCAATGTGGCAACACAAATTCAGAAAGCTCTTCCCCGACCATCCGGCCGGCTCCTGTCCCCAGGAGTCGAATTCTCTTGCTCCTGGGAGAGGTATTGGATTGGGGTCCTGAGCCGCTGGTCGCAGCATCTGCACCAACAGATTGATGCATGGCCTTGTGGTATGCGTGTTTCTCCTTACATACACTTTATTTAGTCCACATGTTGTGCTCACTCACACTGAACTTGCGGCCCACAGCACCGCTGATGTGGCCCTGGGAGGCGGGCTTCAAATGCTTCCTCTGGGCAGCCGGCGCAGCCTTCCGGGCTTTGAAATGCTACACCGCTCTTCAGCACTGTTCTGGGGCTGAACACCACATGAGGCGTGTGCGTAAAACTTCAGGCCGCCCCGCCTACCTCTGGAAAGACCTTGTTCACGGAGAAGACCAGACAGAAACGCGGCGCAACTTCTCTAACCTCAGCTGGGGACAGTCCAAGTGTTTGTATCTCTAGGTACATCCGCGCAGGACCCCAAAAGCCCATTTATTGTTTGACATAAGAAATTTGCAAACTTCAAATACAGAATCCACGAACAAAGCACTCCATGGCACGTCCTGAGAGCCCACCCGCTTGTTCCAGACCCACAACAAGGCTCTCCAAAGGCCTTAGAAGATGCCTGTGTGGCCTGGTGGAGGGAACAGAGACAGAAAATGCGGAGCAAGGGAGCCCTGGTGAAACCCTCCCAGCTGGAGACCTCACCTGGGCTGCCCACCTCTCAGCTTGGCTAATGGTGTCTGACAACTGTGGTTCAGTGCTTGCCTTCTCCTGGACAGGAACCCTGTCCTCTACCTCTCTGTCCCCTGCTTCCTTTCTCAGGAGGGGACCTTTCAAATCTAGTTAGTAAACATAAAGAATGCACACTGTTCCCAGGAAACTGCCAGGCCAGTGACACCTGAGAGCCGACGTCCCCTGGGGGCCCACCCCTCTGACTTGCATGGACAGCAGCAACTGGGCTCCTGAGTGTGGGCTCTGCCCACGGTGACTTCCCCTCCAGACTCGCCTGTGTCAGCAGGTTCACGACAAGGCCACAAGGGGGTCTGCCAGGGCCTTCATGGCTGCAGCTGCTCCCCTCCCAGGGGCTAGACAGTGAAGCATGGAGCCCCCTGGGGGTTCCAGTTTGGAGGCAGACACCCTCTTCATCCTGTTTCTTCTCTAGGGGCTGTTGCAAAAGCCCAGCACACAAAGGCTGGGGTGCTCAGGAAGCGGGGCTGGCAGCACTGGGGGAGAGGAGAGGCCCATGCAGTGCCCTCTTTAGAAGAGAAAGGACACAGGAGGACACCATTCACAGGTGCACGGCTAGCAGGGCCCTGAGCCTCTGGCCCCATTGAGAAGACAAGGCTCTGTCCACATGCAGGTCGGACCTGGACTCGGTGGTCAGCTTGAGCTTGCCTCTGTCCCTGACAAAGGGACGAGCTAGGGGCGAGGCTGTCATTGAATAAGGCCTTTTGATATATCAAATTTCTTAAAGCAAAACAAGTTCAGATTTTAATCAGATTCTTAGGGTTTCTACCTGTAGTTTGATAGAATTGCTGGTTGGCTTTAGCGACCTTACACCACTGCTCTTGAAGTTGAGGACAGGGCTGGAGGCAATTTGTGTGCCATTTTGCACTCCAAAGACCTTTGCCCTGCACAGGATGTGTCTTCCCCACAATTCCCAAGGAGTTCCTACCCCTCCACCACACATTTCCCCTACCGTTCTCCAGTTGTTTGCGTGTGGGCTGCAGCACACAGCTGTGATTTTTCTATTGCTACAGTGACTTCTAACTGCTGATTGAAGGAAGCTCAGAGGTAGACAGTCCCTCTGTGTAAGCAAACTGTGACTGCCCAGAGCAAGGCTTACAAATCAGCTAGTATTTATAGGATCAAAATAAATATCAAGGAAGGCCTGCGGGGGCTCCAGGTCTCAGGCTCAGGGCCTCTCAGCTGAGCAATGCCTGGGGTTGCGTTCATGTAGCAGGGACCCCACGTTGCATTGCTTCTGATAATGATGGACTCAGAGAGCCAACCTGTGGGTTCAGGCCCTGGAGGTGGCTGGTTCTTACCTTAGAGCAGATAAAGAGGCTGAATGACTTTACCACACCATAAGTCAGCTATCTTTTGGGGTTGAGATTTGAAAAGAAAAATAAGAAAATTCTGTAAGATTTGGACTCTAAGAATGCCATGGGTGTAGACGCTAAAGAAGAAATGGTGTTTGGAAAATAAGATAATGAAGCAGTTGCTGGTCCTGCAGTCAGAACAGGTGCAGCATTAGTACGTCCATTTGTTTCTTAGGAGAGGTCACGTGGACAGGGACAGAAAACAGATTTGTGGAGGAGGAAGCGGTGACCTGAAGGACAGGCCTGAGCTTTGCAAAAGGGAAAGGGACACACTGGACTTAACTGTTTCCAAAGATCAGGGAGAAGTCGCAGCCCCCAGGACAATGAAGAGAGAGACACGGAAGACCTTGGGGTGCCTTGGGGTGACCGCCAAGGAGGGATCCCAGGGCCAGGAAGGGAAGTGAAGCACTGTCCTCACCTCAACATGATTCTGCACTCAGCAAGCTTGGGCAGACTCCACGACAGCCGTGCCAGGTGGGCAGTGAGGGTGAGACACGGGTCAGGTAGAATCTTTAAATGTCCTTGGGCGGGTCTCACAATTGCAGAACCTACGTAAAAAGCTGCCTTGACACACGCTTCAAGGGATGTGGCGCGATGGGTGGGGGTCCATAATAATGATACGTGTTGGAGTATGTGCGCGTGTGCGCTCGTGTGTGTGTGTGTGTGTGTGTGTGTGTATGTGTGTGTAGAACTGCAGCCAGGATAGGACTAGGCAAGGGCTCCACCTCTGACCTATCCTCCCAGCCCAAAAAAGACTGCTTTAATGGAAACATGTGTTACCTAACTTTTATCTCAAGGCAAGAATCCACGTTCCTTTTCCAAGGCCTTCGGGACGGCCCTTGGAGGAAGACTCCCTTTTGTGGCTGTCCACTGTGCTGGCAGGCGCACTT
Organism: Tympanoctomys barrerae; assembly: GCA_002564285.1. Taxonomy (NCBI): domain Eukaryota; kingdom Metazoa; phylum Chordata; class Mammalia; order Rodentia; family Octodontidae; genus Tympanoctomys; species Tympanoctomys barrerae. Next base: position 7,572 of record NDGN011213692.1, read on the forward strand.
CCAGTCCTCGGCCACAGCCGCAGCCTGCCCCTCTGTCATGCGATGGCATCGTCTGGTGACTGACGATGTCCCCTCATTCACGTATAGTGAGGCAGCCAGGAGGCAGCTGGGCTTCCGCGCAGCCTGAGAGGCCATCAGGCCCGAAGCATCAGGAAGCTACTCACAGAATGCTGCCGGGGATGTATGGAAAGGCTGTTTCTGCCTCTCGTCTGTCATCTGGCCCCCGCATGTGCGCGAGGCAGAACAGCTCCAGAGAGTCACTGAGGGATCAATGGGCAACCTGCGTCGGCTGACGCTCACCTGGGACCACAAGCACGGCAGGTGGCAGTGCAGTGCTTTCGAGGGCATCCATTTGAAAATCACCTCATCCTGGAGGCAGGCTTTCTAGGGGCTGAGGAACTGGAACTGAGGCTTCCTCAGGACGCCTGTTAGGTGTGCACTGACTGTTAGCAGTACATAACGGGACTGACAAGACAGAGGACTTTGAAAACAGTTTCCAAAGTGAACCTCAACACGCTGAACATTTTGTATTAAAGGAAATTGGAAGGCCTTTGACACTGCTTATAATAAAGTAGTGTGACTGTCCCTGTTTTTCTGGCGCTCTATCCCCCAAGCTTTTGACTTTAAAAATCCTTGCAGAGAGAGAGAGAGAGAGAGAGAGAGAGAGAGAGAGATCTAAAATTTCATTAATGCAGGAAAAAATTAAACTCCAGAGAATGGCCGGCTTAAAGACCGGCAGGCTGTCCTCTGGCTGTGAAGCCCCTGCGTTTCCCTTAGGGATTCCTCCCTGCACCTCTGGACAGCTTGCAGCCCTCCCGGCCTCCTCCTCGCCTGTGAAGAACTTCAGTTCTGAACTCCTCTTGGACAAACATGCATAATTTTCTTTTTGAAAATTCTTAGATAATCACAGCCAGGACACACATCTTCCAGGAAAAGTGGAAAGGAATTGTAGCCAATTGAGGCATCTTGCAAAGACCAAAGATATCGTCTCTTAAGCTGCCTGTGTGGGCATTCAATTGAGATCCAAACACTAGCTTTTCTTCTATGATTCAAGCAGCTCCTGAACTCAAGACACTCCCTACTTCCCCAGGCCCAAAGACAGCCCCACAACATCTTCTGAATATAATCTGGAGTGGGGGTGGGAGGACCTTACGTCTGGAAGGGACGACTGTGGTTCAGACCATAGCAGCTGCTAGTTACTGAGATCTTTCCACGTGACAGGCTCAAAGTCATGCTCAGATATCAGCCCATTGGGTGCTGAAAACAGCCCCAAGATTAAGGTGTTTTGCGTGGGAAGTGGACAGATAAATATGGACACAGGATCACAGCCTAAGAAGTGCAGATGCCAGCCCCTGCTCCTAGCTGAGAGCACCCATCTGGCCTCTGGGCTTGTCCCCCGTTTCTCATCTGTCTGCTAGGGGAGTGGCTCCGGAGTGGGTAGGAAGGATGTTAGGGGCCAGTCAAACACGTTAGCAGAGCAGAATTCTGTCACTCCACCTTGTTGCCTTACGTTGGCACGTGACGCTCTCAGACCCTGAATAGGTCACAGACTTGGCAACAGCTCACGAGTGTGCTCCCTGCCCGCCAGGACCTCGCACGCCATGACAGATGCGCGGCCAGCGTCTGCAGAGACAGACACAGCGTCTTCATGTGCTTCAAAAAGCACAAGGACCATGACCCCGGGACAGATGACCCCAGAAACGCTTTTCAAAGCACAATGTCACTTTTTCCAGAAATGGCAGCAGGCCCCTGAGTTAACCAAGGCAGCATTTCTAAGGCTTTTGGAATGCAGCGCTTATTGAGATAACGAGGCGCTGATGCAGCCCTGAGAGAGGTAATGAGACCACTCACACCCCAAGAAGAAAGCCCAAGTAGCGAGGGCCAGCCAGACGGATTGCGGAGTCCGAGGAAAGCTGAAAAATGACTCAGAAAGGTTTTTGTATAACAATATTTAAAAATTAGATGAGTGAAACTGTTCTTTTTAGAAGAATAAAAGTACCACGACTCTGTTGAAATTGCATGACCGATGTCACAGATCCCAAGGGTCTTAGAGAGAAGTGAAGAGGGCAGTCTTCAGGAGGTGGGAGGGTGGAAACCAAGCCGTGTGTGAGCAGCAGGACCCTTGAGCGCCCGCTGCTGTCTCCAAGGAGGGCTGACCATCCTTTAAAGGGAGATTATCTAAAGCTAAGGAAACTGTATAAATGAGGTTTCACTTTTCCATTTTACTTTTTTTTTTTTTTTTTTTTTTTTTAGGGAAGGGTCTACACGGTGTTCAAGGTCTCACTACTAGATCAGACTCGTAGTGACCCACCTGTTCACAGCCTCCCAAGTGCTGGGATTACAGGTGTGCTCCTCGACACCCAGTCTCAATCGCCATCTCAGTGCACCCCAGGGGCAGAGCCAGCATGGCAGGCCTGGGGATCAAGCCCCAGCCCCTGCACTCGCTTGCAGGTACTTTAATCCACTGAGCTATTTGGCTGGCCCTCCATTTTACTTTCATCTCAAATACATAAGATGAGCCGTCATCTACACAGTGGTGTTACTTTCCCTCTGGAAAAACACAGAATATTTGAGGATAATAGTGAACTCAGGAATTGTGCTTGGAAGGAAGGAGTTGCGTAGAGGAAAGCGATGAGCAATGCGGAACACTGCAGGAAAGCCTTCACCTGGCCCCACGGGGAAGTGAAACGCAAACTCGCTCCTGCAGGGACACTAGAGCCGGGTGAAGGCACCCTCCCTAGGGTCACACAGAGCGTGGACAATCAGGAGCTGCCAGCATGCAGCGGGGGTGTCAAGTGGGGAGCTCCCATAAAGGCCCCTCCAAGAGGGAAGGGCTAGAATCAGGGGCCTTGATGTTAGCATGAAGAAGGAAGGAGAAATTATGTTTTCACACTTACAAATGAAGTTCACTGGGTTTGTTAAGTTATTTCATTTCAGAAGACCGAGAGCAGAAGTCAGGCAGCTCTGGAGCAAGGAGGGACATGGCGGGGCTCTCCCAGGGAGCAGAGAAGGAGGATCTGTGAGAAGGGTAAAGCTTGGTCGGTCTGATCTTGAATATGCTGATTTTGAAATATTGTCTTTACATCAAGATCCTAGAAATGAAATCCAGCTCAATTATAGGCTCACAAGAGTGGCTGGGGTCCCTTCAGGCAGAAAGAAGAGAGTGGAAACAGTAAGAAGGGAAGGATGGTGCCTGGCTGAGAATCGCAGACTTCTAAAACACAGAGGAGAAAAGGCACAAAGGAGAGAAAATCAAAATGTTGAGTGTTTCGGTCACCTTCTCCTCATGGAGACAAAACATCCTCCATCCACAACTTACAAGGAGCTTTCATTTGGGCACATGGTTTTAGGGCATCGGTGTGTAGTTGGCTAGCTCCAAGGCAGGAAGGGCCTAGGGGAAGGGTCTGCAGGAGGAGAGCCGCTCATGCCACAGCAGCCAGGAAAGAGAGAGAAGGGAGGAGCCGGGAGGGTGCTGAGCCCCGGGGGGCCACCTTCAACAACACCCCGCCTCCTGCTAGCAGTTCATCTCTGAGCTCTCCCATGAACACAGCTGCTAGCCAGCATAGCTGCCCCCTGATCCAGTCACCTTAAAAGCCCAAAGTCTGAATATGTGAGCATTTGGGGGACATTTGGGATCTAGACCATAACAGCCACTGTGGTAAGCAGCAAGGCGAGAGAGAGCAGGGAGACAGAAGCCAGGGGTGGGAAGAGCTGTTCAAGGGCAGTGTGTGAGGACAGGGCTGCCAGCTGTCCCCCAGCACCCTACAGCACCTGTGGGTTCTTACATCCTGTATGTAAATTGTAATGCATATAAACCACGCAATCCTCTTGCATGTTTTAGATTATCTCTAAAGTACATACAATGCCTATGCAATGTGCACAGTCATTACACTATAAGTTTTAGAAAATAACGACAAGCAAAAGTCTGCATGTTCAGTACAGATAAGTTTTTTCTGACTATTTTGATTCCGCCCACAGATGTGCGGATGACAGATACGAATGGCCACCTAAAGCAACAATTGCTAAGGTAAGAAGATAAAAGAAGCTCCTGCTAGCCGGACAAGCAGTGGCCAGTGCCCTGATCCACCGGGACTTGATCCACCAAGCTTGGCCAGCTTGGCTGCTCGGAAGTGGTGAGACAGAGACTGGGGTTTCCCAGCCCAGGCTCCAGAGTCACGAAGAGGAGGGAGTGGGGCCCCTTGCGCCTCCTACTAGACACGGCGCCCTGAGGGCAGAGCAAGGCTGTGGGAAGTCAAGAAGAGCCACAGAATTCTCTGAAGAGTGTAGGGGTGAAGGAAGACGGCTTTCAGGAACAGGAGCTGTGCTTTCTGCTTCCCCAGCCTAGTTAACTCCTATTGATCTTTCAGGGTTTGACTTAAATGACTTCCTTGGGAACTGCCCAGGTTTGTTACTTTTATACTTTTCCCTTATCCTAAGTTCCCAGACCCGGGATGTTTTTCCACTTGTGCCACCCTTCACATATCTGTCCATCCCTCCAGCTATGCGCCTATCGGTCCATCTATCCATCTATTCATGCATTCTCCAAGTCTTACTGTGAGTCAGGCCCAGGGGCTTCAGGCAGGAGAAATACCCTGTGTCAAGGCCTGGCTGCCCAGTCCCTGGAGTATGCCAGATTCAGGCAAGAGTCCAGTTCAGATGAGCAGAGAGTGAAGAATTGAGAAGTCGGGCCATGGTGTCAGGGGCACGGTGGGGGCTTCAGTGGCTGTTTTAAGAGCTTTGCTACCTTTTGCTCTAGTTGAGGTGAGCTCCTTTAATGATTGGAGGAATGCCTAAAGTCTTAGGCATATTACACTGCAGAGTGAGGTGCATGTCCCAAATGCAAGCAGGGGCTCAGGAGACAGCTGGGCACTGCCATGGACATGTAAATGGCAGACTGGATCATGGTGGGGCCGTAAATGGGCACATTCTGTATATAACTTGAAGATAGAGCCGGCTGCATTTGCCGCTGGATTAGATTTGGATGTGAGGCAAGGAAAGGAGAAAATGAGAAGCCCAAGTTTTCAGGCTGAGCTGAGAACAGCCACAAGCAGGAGAGGCTAGAAAAGATGCTCCCCTGTCAACTATTAATTCTGAGATGTCCATTACACATCTGGATGGCAAGGTGGAGCTGCTGGGGGAGGGGCCCCAGTCAGAAATATAAGCTTAGGCCTCAGCAGCGTAGTGACTTGAAGTAACTAAACTAGAGGGGATCACCAAGGTATAGACACGAACAGAAATGAACCTGGGGTCTTTGCACATTAAGAAGCCAAGGAGAAGACAAGAGCTTGCAATGGAAACTGAAGAGACCAGAAGAAGCCCAAGCGTGGGAGCAGAGTCCGGTAGCTGAGAGGGAAATAGTTAAAAAAGGAATGATCCACTATGCCCTGCCGGTGGAGCTGTCCTCGCAGCAGGAGCCCTGGAAATGAATCTCCAGGTCAAGCGGCACCCCCTATGGGAACCTTGAGAAGCGAATGGTGGGGCTTGTCTGAGCTAGGATTGAGAAAGAATGGGAGAAGTGAGGACAGTGAGTGCACAGAGTGAGTGCAGGGCCTCGCCCCAACAGAGACGAAAGGGAAGGAGAGGCTGGAAGGGAGGTGCCGAAGGGAGGCACCGCTTGTCCTCTATGGAGAGATGATAGTACATGTACGGGCTCCCTGGCGAATTCCTGCAGCAGGCGTCTGAGCAGTGAGACAGCTCCAGACTGTAGTCCCTGTATTCTCAGAAACAGGAAGAAGGTCTCCAGTGGAGAGGCAGGGAAGAGCTGCAGAAGGCTCCAGAGAAGTCTGGGCCCTGGGGTCTTGCTGCAGACGGTGTGAAATCCTTGGAAACAGAGAGTTCCGAGAGCGAGGCTGGGCGAGAGACAGACTAAGAATCGTTTCCTGAGTGAGCTGAGGTTGTGGGAGATGAGGGTGAAGGAGGTGAAGGGGTGTAGCCTTCCAGCAATAGAGCCAAATGGGGACAGACGCTGAGCCCTTAGGCCTCATGGCTACAGACAGAGAGCAGTGGGACCAAGAGGTGGTCTGAAGGCAGGCCTGGATGGAGGCAGCAGAGAACACCTTGCACTGGCACCAGGACTCCCCTGGCCCCCATTAAAGGCTTCTCCCTGAGCACTGAGGTCCTCCCAGCCAGGAAAACCAACAGGCTGGTGGGTCTGCAGGCCGCCCACCTTCTGTGCAAGGGCCATGGGGGTGACATTCCAAGGTCATTCCCAGATGCAGCCTCCAGAGCTGTCCAGAGGCAGGGGGGCAGGGACACCATCAGCAGCCCTGGGTGGTTTGCCAAGTGCAAAGAGCCAAGGAGGAAGGCACAGGAGCTGCTGCGGGACATGGGGGACAGGGAGGAGGGGGAGCATTTTGGGGACAAGGCTGGAGGTGATGAGTGTGGTGTCCCAGTGTCAGGGAGTGATGCTGTCTGCCACAAATTAAGTGAGGCCAGCAGGGTGGGGCAGAGGCCTGGCCACAGGGCTGGGCACAGCTGAGGGCAGAGGGGCAGGGCAAGGTGGCACGCCCAGCCCAGCCCGAGAGAGCCCACCAGCGTTCCACCTGCCTCCCACCTGCCCCAGCAGTCTCTTCCGGCCTTCTTGACTCTATAACACCCTGTGTCAGAATGCAGAGGAGAGAGGCAAGAGGTCAGCGGGTGCCACGCTCGGCACTGGCCCTTGAGACCACTCTTCTCACTCTAAGTGCAAGCCCTGGGTTGCGTCCATAGGACAAGCAATTAAATCTCTATATTTTGATAAATGTTTCATGTTTTAAGCCCAATCTCTGTCCCCTCGCACACTCGCTCCCCACGCCCCAGCCCTCGGCAACCACCATTCAGCTTCCTGTGTCCCTCGGGTACCTCGCTAAGTGGGGTCCTGCAGTGCACGTCATCCATGCCTGGCTTGGGCCCAGCGTTCTTCATCACAGCAGGCTGCCCTGAGCCCCATGTGCTTGACTTCGCAAGGAGCAC
>NDGN011213708.1:0-18269 GCA_002564285.1 Tympanoctomys barrerae
CAATATTACATTCATGAAATAGATGCTAATGAAACACTGGAGACAGCCTAAATTTTAGTAATGATAGCATTTTCAATTAAAGTAATAGTTACAAAGTGGAGTGTGAAAGATTGCTAAAATTTTAGTATCTGAAAATTATTTAGTAGTATGAAAATTATTTTACTGAGAAGAAGAAAGATAGTGGCTTGTGTATTGGGGTAGATTGCCAACCGGCGGCCAACTTGTCACACCCGGCTGAACTTCACTAGTGTGGTGCTGCGTGCGGGAGGCCTACTGAGGATTGTGGTCAGCAGAGTAAGAGGCAGAACTGGAGAACAGGAGGAGAAGATGTGAGGGCTGCTGTTTGGACAAGCTGTTGGAGCTTCTGGCAGCTGCCGCTTCTCTTGGGCTGTTCTCCTGGGATACCTCTTCACGCTGGCTTTCTTGGTGAACTTGGTTGTCCTAGACAGAGGAGAAGCTTGGGACCTTGTTGTCACTGAGCATGGCTCTGCTTCATTGTGGGGAGCTCTGGTCCTCACCTAAAGCATGACTTTGTGGCTCTGGAGGGGAAGATGTTGCACAGCTCAGTCTCCTGAAGAAGCTTACCACATTGATTTTCCTTTTGGGAACTCAGATTTCCTCATCCCTGGAGGATCATGGGACCTCACTGTTGCTGAGGATCTCTGTGGTATTTCTGGGCGAGTTCTGATTGTTACCTTGAATGCTATTCCCTGGCTCCAGTGCAGATCGCCTGCTAGAAGCCCTCCTTCATCCCACTGGCATAGACTCCCAAGCTTCCAGCACTGACCTTTGGGCCTTTGTAGTGCAAATCCATAAACTGGGCATGCATGAGATGTTGTGGTGGGCTCTTGGCCTCCAGCTGGACTCATGGGAGCATTGCCACGGGCTCTGGTTTTCAGCTGGACTCATGCTGCATGTTAGGGTCCAGGCCCTCAGATGAATCTTTTGGGCTTTAGTGTGTGGGCAGTGTTCCTACACTCTTTCTCTGTGACTTTTAGAAAACAGTTCTATAAAATATGTGTCCTGTGTTGTACTGTTCCCCTTGCAAAGCTCCCAAACCATGACATGAGCTTACTGTGTTGGTGAAATATATACAACTGGGAAGAAATATATCAAACTACTAAAAGTGTTTATTGCTAGGTTATGGAATTACATGTTATTTTGTTTTTGTGGTATGTAAATATATGCTATATGACAGAAAAATTTGCTGGTGAATGTCTGCATTAAAATGTACTACAGGGCTGGCCAGATAGCTCAGCAGATTAAAGAGTCTGCTTAGGCAGTTGCAGGGACCAGGGTTCTATTCCCAGCCTGCTGTACCAGCTCCGCCCCTGGGGTGCACTGAGATGGCAATTGAAACTGGGAGTGGTGGTGCTTGCCTATAATCCCAGTGCTTGGGAGGTTGAAAAACAGGAGAATAATTACAAGTTTGATCTGTGTAGTGTGACCCTGTAGACCCTGTACTACATACATTTAAAAAAAGCCAATTAAAAAAATGTATTATGGAAAATGACCCAGTGCCATTGATCTTCCTTAAAATTTGCCCCTTCACCTTGACCACACCCATCCCATGGCTCCTGCCACTTTCTACAGCATCTCTGGAGTCCTCTTTCCTGAGTGTCTGTCATGGTGCTGTCAGAGCTGCCCAGACATCCTGAATGAATGTCATGGTTGTGCTGAATTCATGGCAGATCCAGAGGTGCATGGTGTCAAGCCCGAAGAACACGGTGGACAAGGACGCACGGTGATGCCGCTAGCTACTCCGAGTAAGTGTCTCCCACAGTTTTCATCGCCCCTCAAGAGGTGCTCATGCAGACTCTTCACACACCTACCTGCACATGGGCATGGTACTGAGCAGCAGCCCAGCGTTCCCAGCCTACGGTGCTCCTGCCCACTGGGAACAGAGCGGCACCTGTAGGCAGGTTCTACTGTCTTGCACAGAGCAAGCTACTCTTCTCTCATTTCTAGGACAAATACCAGACATCCAAAATGAAAGAAGAAAAGATTTATTTAGCTCACAGTTACTGGACGTTTCAGTCCATATTCAACTAGCTCCAAGGCAGAGCGGCACATGGCAAGGGGCCACAGCTCATGGCGGTGGCAAAGAGCAGAAAGCAAAAGGGAATGGTAGCATCTCAGGCAGCTACCTAGCCTTTCTCCCCTGCTTACATTGAAATGCAAATTGCCCGCTCCCTCCCCTGCAGATGCAGCATCCACACCTACAATAATCAATCACAAACTCCAGAAGCCACCCCATGACTACATGAGGCTTTGGAGGGACATCTAGACACAAACTATAATAGGAAGTCCACACTGTTGGCATCTCAGTAGAATCAGAGCCCAACAACGCTCCCCACGACAAAGGATTCCCTGGCTGGCGGCAAGAATAAGCAGAGGCCGAGGATTCCCTGGACAGCAGAGTGTGGCTCAAGTCCTGATCACACCACTGGGTGACCATGGGACCTGGGGAGAAGCTGAAGTGTGGGCCTCACAAGGAAAAGCAGGGCAGTAGCTAGGGGGCGGAGCATGACACGTCGTCCCAGACATCACGCTTCACCCCTGAAGAGCGGGACACCAGAGGCCAAGTGCCGATTCTCCCTCTGATTTCCTTATGATTTGCTTTTAAAACTAGAGCCCAAATGTGGGGCCCAATACCATTGACCAGGTTGTATTTGTTTGCTTTTCTTTTCAGCCCAATTTACCTCCTTCCCTTGAGAGATGGCCACCTCAAGAGTTGTGTGTGCATTTTTCTAACCCAGTAATTTAGCTTCAGCAAGTATCTGTGTCCAGAAGCCAACCAGCTACCATTCTATCAGTCTGTCCCCCATCACCACCTGATTATTATGCATGCTTTGAGACATTCAAATAATTCTGGTTGCTTACCTTAAGTCATTGTTTCTGCCACCCTTCAAGACAGGTGAAGACGTACTCGCATGGCTTAAATTCCTCCAAAATCAGCTCCTCTGTGGTGAATGTCATGACTACTTCTTCTGCTTCATTTTAACTAAATGTAAGTGCTATTTTATCAGCTGCTGCAGTGATTACATCGTTGGTGTAGCTTGCCAGGCGATGCATTTGTCTGTGTGCCTTCCCAGGCAGAATCAGTGGGTGGCAAAGAACAGCGGGGATGCAGACTGGACAGGGGCCCAGGGATTCCTGAGAGTGTCTCGCAGCCTGCCCCTGTGTGGGTCTAGTGGGTATGTGCTGTGTCTCTGCTCCCCAAAGGGTCTCAGCTACTTCACTGGCTTATTGGGCAGGCCCGGATAGCTCTTGTCCAGGAGTCGGTGTGTGTCAGTCGCTGCACAGCAGGGCTGTGGGTAGCTACAGATTAGCTAAAGTGTGGAGAGCTGATTTTCCACCCCTTCCCTCAGACCCAGAAAGCTTTTCACCCTGCTCCCTACTCTTATTATCTATTGCAATCTTAAGATCAAAACAAAACCTTCTTCTTATGTCTTATCAGGTATTTTTGAACATAATGCATGTGATGGTTATTGGAAATCACCTCTGTTGAGTTACTTGATGCCTCCATGTCCATTAGCTGACCTGAGCTCCATTCCCCAACAGCAAGATTGCTGCCAGCCCATGGTGGACCTCCAGCAAGCAGGGCAGAGGGCAGCGCCTCGCCCAGGGCTCAGCAAGCATGTGCAGAAGTGGGAGGACCCAGACTCACTCTGTGTGGCCTCTCCTCCTCAAAGAAAGGCTGCTGCGTGTCCCTGTGCCCCGAGGTTGAGCCCTGGGAGCATTCCCACTAACACCCTCAGCCTCATTTTTCTCCCTTGTTCACAGCACAGGGCTGTTCTATTGTGTCGATTTTACCTCAAATGTTCCTTGAAAATAACAGATGATTTCAGAGTGTAACTCAAAATGAAGAATATTCCACTGGAGCCCACAAGTCAATTTTGACTTGGTGCATTGTTTGATAGCATGAAACAGATGGAAAGGAAGCATCTTCATTTCTTCCTTATGGCATTCTAGAAATAAAAAGTTGGGAAGTTGTCATAAGATGAGTTTTGTAATTAAAAACAACTTGGACTGATTTAACAGTTGGTTAAGCAACTCTTGAAGCTCCTCTCCGCATCGTCAGAGACTAAGATGGAAGCCTCTCTGATTGTTAATTATTCTTTTTTTATTGCACTCATGACACTGAAGATTTTCTCTGTGCTTTATTCTTCTCTATAATTCAGTGTTATGGTTCAAACACTTATTTATGCTTCATCAAAGTTTTCCTTTCAAATGTTGCAATGGGAGAATCGTCTTGATTATGCATTAACCATTTGGAGCCTTTGCACCAGCAGTGCTACCTCTGCCACTCTTTCCGACTGTCAATCCCCAGGCCCTTAACAATGCTTTGGCATTGGTTACTGTCCACCGCTGTGAAAAGTGCCTGAGACAAACAATGCAAAGGATGAGAGTTTTATCTTGGCTCATGCCTTTAGAATTTTCAGTCCATGGCCAGAGGAGCCCAGAGGAGGCAGAAGCATCACCATGGGATAGGAGGGAAGAAGATCAACTTCTGGAATGTGCAAGTAGAAAGAGCAAAAGGAAGGGGGAGGGGACCAGATATACTCCCTGAAAGCAGGCCCTGGTGAGCCACTGCCTCTAGCCAGGCTCTACTTTCTGTTTCTATCACTTCCCAATAAGGCCATCTTAATGATTTCAGTATTGGATTAATCTACTGATGAAGGAGAACCCTGGCGGTCCAATCCTCTTCCAGAGCATCCTCACAGGAAGTGCCCGGCACTAATTTCCTACCGTCACACAGGAAGTATGCTGCACTGATTTGATACAGGCTCACTCAGGAAGAGGGCTTTACTAATTTCCTAGGTGTCTCCCAAACCAATCAACTGGACAATATTCTCCATCACATTCTTTCATTTCTCTCCACAGCTGCACCCCGGCCAGGTCTCCTAGCTCTTGTCAAGTCACCAGTGCTAATTTTGTTCTCAAAATAATGTTCTATCTGTTCATCGTAGAGTACCATGAGACTACCAAAAAGTATACATGAGAAAATCAAGCCAGGCGTGTCACTACCTGTAATCCCCGCACTGGGGGACCCTGGTGTAGAACTTCAATTTGAAGCCCAGCCTAGGCCACTGAGTGACTCACTAAGAATGACTTAGAATAAAACAATAAAAACGAGGCTGTGGACATTGCTCAGTTTGAAGACCCAGGGCTTCATCCTCAATACTGCAAGAAAGGAAGAGATAAATCAACTGTAATTATATCTCCAAAAATGAATTGATGATTGTTTTAGGAGGAGGATTTTTGAATAGATGTTTCTGAAGATACGTTTAAACAAATTTTACCATGAGGCTTTCTGCTATTATGCTATAAGACTTTCCCCCTATGCAAGCACACCATGAGCATGTAATTTAGCTGATGAATAGAAACTGCTCGAAAGATGTATTGAGGCCACTTAAGCACCCCTTTACTATTGGCTTTGGATGTTGATTAAACCATTCTACTCTAAGTGATGATTCTCTGATTATCTTTGCAAATACACATGTGCTTTTATCAGCGTACATTTCTAGAAGTACGTATCTTTTAGGAACTGATACTAAATATCAGAAGGGCCCTTTCTTTCCTCCATTTTGGTAGAAGCAATTCTCCCTTATCAGGTTAATAGTGTGGCATATTAAGAAAGAAGAGTTTAACTAAAGAACATAAATTGTAAATGTCTTAGGGTTTCGCTGATTTTTCTTTGTACCAGAAGTTGCAGTAAATCACAAAGACCACACTTTAAGTCTACATAGTGTATTCAAAAGCACAGAACTCTCTCTCCTGTTCCATTTACAACTTCGCCTGACAGGGGTCTCTGCTGGGCCTGGGCCACTGCCACACCTGAACCGCTGCAGGCCGGGGACTGCTCCATGGATGGGGGAGGGTGAGGAGGATGCTGACTTGAAAATCTCTGAACAGCATCCCCAGCACAATGATAGGTACAGAGCAACCACTGTGCTTATTTCTAAAGCCAGAAAGCTTTGGAAATTAGGATTGGTGTCCTAATCCCAAATACCTGCATGTGTGACGTCACTGAGAAATGGGCTCTTTGAAGATATAATCGAGTTGACGGGAGGTCATTAGGGTGGAAGTAGACAGGACTGATGTCCTCCCAAGGGGAGGCATGAAACCCAGATGCGCATAAGGGTTCAGCCACACAAGACCCTTGGGTGGGTGTGACAAAGATGAAGTTGGGGACATCTGAAGCCAGGCTGGATCTAGTTGTCTAGATGACACAGAGGATCAGCTCCCTGCACCACCTTCACAGTGGGTGTGTTCTGGCCCCCACAGCTGCCAGAGCAGAGACTTCCATCGTGGGGAGCTACTGGCTTCCAAGTGAGATAGCATCCAAGAGGCTGCTCTCAGAGGATGGCATCACAGACCCAGTGCCATCAAAAGAAACCAACCTGCACAACATGCACCAGCCCCTGGCCTGGGAATGCTGACGTGGCTTACAAGGACTCACTCAGAAATGATGGGGCATTGCCCTGCTTCTGCGCCACCAGGCCCTCCACCTGGTTGCCCTCTGCCTGGCCACTGGTGCAGGCCTACATGCATGAGAAGCACACATGGCCAAGATACAGAATGACTCGCTTCTGTTCCTGGCCGCCCAGGACACATGCCCACCAATAGATCTCAGGTGTTTTCATTCATTTCTGTTCATGGTGATGCCAAGCCTACTGATCTCCTCATGAACTACAGCATCTACTCAGTGTCTTCTGATCCCAGGGTGCATAGAGCTGTGAGGGGTGCAGGAGACGAGGCTGACACTGAGCTATGTGTTGCCCAGCACTGCGTGCAGCCTCAAGTTCTCTCTCCATCACTGTCCTCATCCTCATCATGGTCTTCCTGTCCTGCTTTGTCTGTCTTCTTTCTCATTCCTCTTGACCAGGAATCTTTGGAAACAACTGTTCCAAGCTGCCTGCCAAGCCTTTCTGAATCTCTTATCAACGTTCTTAAAGGAGCGTCAAGTGACCCTCAAGGTACATTGCAACACCAGCATTTAAAAGACGTGGGCAGAATGTGAAATTCTCAAACACTCTGCCTAGTGTGGTGTGGTGAGCTTGTCACACACATGTCACAGTGGGCAAACAGAGCCCTCTCTGTTGGCACAAGTCGAGTCATCCCAGCAGCCAAGGTTTGGATAACAGTTGTTGTTACTAAACTAACACCACACTGCTCAGGTTTATCTGCAGTGTTGACCCCTTGGCATAAATAAGTGGGTTTGGGGTTGTCGTTTGGGTACTCACATCTAAAAGGCTTGCCATCATGGTCTAGCATACACCATGACTGATCACATGTTCAAATGTGTGATGTCTTATGTCTCTTATCATGGTGTCTGGTGTCATGGTCATGTCAGTGTCATGGTCATGTCTCATGTCATAGTCACATGGTGGAATATGACCTCCTCTTAAAATTGAAAAATGTATTAGAGTAGTACTATAAATTAGTAGAATGCATGTTTTCATTAATGCTTTACTTGAATATCTTCTTTTGTTGTTTTAATTAAAATTCTTCTTTGTAGACTTGTTAAAATATTGAACCAAAGTTTAAAATAATGATTCAATCACAAAAGAGAACTTACAAAACCAATGGCTTAATTATGTCACCTCATAGGACTGACAAGTGCCATTTTAAAATAATAATGGAATATTTACATCATCAAATGTGTGAAGACATACAAAAAGTTTTATAGAACTGAAAATGAGTGGAGATTGTTGTCTAGGTTTAAACTGTTTAAAAATTGATTTCAACAAAAACCATTGCAACACATTCCAAATAGAATCACGTAAGTCACTCTGGCTTAGGGGTTCAAAATTGGGGAAAAAAATGACTGTCAAGTTGGAAATGGATGGCGTCATTCAAATACTAGTGCTGCAAGAAGGTAAGTCATCTCCCTTGCCACCTCCCCCTCTGGCTTCTAATTGCCCCCGACCTGTGACAGCTGGGCTGCGCATCTTACTGCCTACTTCCGTGGTAGCAACCTATCAGCACGCAGGTGTGCTGCTTGCCTCCTGGCCAGGGGGGTAGTGCATTCCTAGTAGGTACAGTGGTCAAGGAGGGGCTGACCACCAGCACTCCTCAGAGTCCTTTCTCAGGTAACACAGCCTGACACCAGAGACAGAAACAGATGTCAGGATGCTGGTACAGGGTCTCTAAGCCTCAGTGATTCTGCCAGTTATGAAAAGCACCAGGCAAGCTCCCCAGTGTGGAGGTTTTGCTGTCACTGTACAGTTTCCTAGGCCATTTATCTAGCATCGAGGTAGGTCACTAGACAGAGAATCCCCCTTCTGCTCATCAGAGCCCTTGCAACCTGTCAACTCTGAAGTACCGGTGTGTGTTCCTGGAGGCTTCATCAAGCTGCTATGGTTTAGATCTAGAGGGTCCCACAAAAGGCTCATGTGGTCAGAGGTCAGCGATTAGATCACGGGGGAGCTCAGCTCCTCAGTGGATTCGTCCATCCACCCATGAGTTCATAGTGAATGTGCTGTTAAAAGGTGGGGGCCTTCTTGTCGGAGGTGGACTGCTGGGGGCTTGACTTGGAGAGATATTTCCTTGTCCTGCAGTTTTCACTCTATCTGTCTCTCTCCCAGTTGCCACAGGGCCAGCAGTTTTTCCTTAGCCAGACCTGTCTACCGAGCCAGTTCAGCCTCGGAACCAGCTCACCATGGACTGAGCCCTCTGACACCGTGAGCCAAAAAAGATGCTCTCCTCATTAAAATTGCAATTGTCTGGCACTTTTCCCATCAATGGAACAAGGACTGGACCATCAGTGGTCCCTCATTTCACTCCATCTGGCTTTCTGCAATGAGAATGAACAAATGCTATTATAGTAAACTGGATGAAAAATATAATCTGATGTCTTAAAAGTGACATTTTTCATTATTTGTCTTTACTTTCTTTTAGTGGTGTTCAAAAACCTATGAGAAAGAGCTGGAAGGAAGAAGGACATAAAGATGTCCTTACCTACCTGGGGACCAAGTTGTGCTGCTAATTGTAGACTAGGGTGTCTTTACATGAATGATATCTGGAAAAATCTGAGAGGATAACCATTGCTCTTTTTTATCCAATTCCTCCAGCAAAGCCCCATCCCCTAGAGGATGTCTCAACAGCAGCCTCTCCAGGGCTCAGGAATGTGACTGTCCCCTCCCTCAGCCTTGAGCACTGATGACAGCCCTGCGCACCCCATACTCAGTCCCTGTCACCCCTCCTCTAGATGGAGAGGCAGTTCAGAAATGGTTGTTTTTGTCTTAATAACGCAGTTATTTGAGACCCTAAAAGAACCATGTTAAGGAACTTTGATGACGTTCCCATGTTTGTCACCACGAACAAATTTCCTACTTTCATTAGGTCTGTCTAACTGTGAACCCCAGGCCTGGAGCCCGGCGAGGAAAAAAGGCTTTTTTGCTTTTTCCTGGCTCTCCGGGGCCGCTGCGTGCACTGAGGAGAGAGCTTCTGCTCTGACTCCCACACCACAGGCCTAGGGCACCGTCGAGGTCTACTCAGACCCTGCCCCAGACCCAGATGTGTCTCTGGAGACTGCTGGCCTGCAGGGGAGGGCCCACCTTCTGCAAGGTCCTTGCTGTAGGGGACCTAGCACCACCCTTTCAGAGTCCTGGACACGCGTGGGCGCCTCGCTCCCAGCGTCCTGGCTATCTCCAGCTTGGCCCGAGCTCCTTCTGCGGAGACTCCTTTGCAGAAGAGTCCTGGGTACACCTGCATCTGAGGAGGGCGGAGGGTCTTCCACTTTCATACGCCGGCCCACAGAGCAGGCCCAAATGCTGACAGGGATCCCTAAGGTTCCCCAGGGAGCTTCAGGTCCACACCCCACTCACGGCTCTGAGTGCACTTTGCAGCATGCACTATGGACACATGGGCCCCCAGATCCCTTTCACGCAGGGCGGAGTCTGTCTATGGGGTCCAGCGGGGTGCTCAAGGCAAGAGGAGTGGAACTCGCGCGCCCCCTGCAGGCCGCTCCGAGTCTCTGCGCCTCCACGAGGTGCTGGCTGGCCTGGGCCCTTCTCTAGCTCAGCAGCAGGCTTGCTCTGTTAGGGCTGCAAAGGTAGCGCAAGACCGTGCCCAGGGATCCCCTGTACATGCCCTCCCCGCAGCCACGCTGTCGGAGCTGCAGGGAGCGGGCTGGTCTCCTTGTTGCGACACTGCAGGAGCAGTGCGCACTCCGGGCACACACACAAGCACCGAGTCACACACGCATGCATGCACACACACATGCAAGGGTCTGACTTGACGCCACCCGTTCTGAACCGAGTGGCGAATGCAGAGCAGGGCCCATCTCTGTCACCACAGCTCCCCTGGGAAGCTGGAGGCCCTGGAGCCAGGACAAAGGGGCTCCAAAGGAAAGGGAGCGAGGCAGCCGGGAGCTCCTTCTCCTCCTTGCACCTTTCAGGACGTTGCTCTTGTGCAGGCCCTGCCCTGCAAGGAAGCTGTCCAGGCGTGGGCCTCTCTGAGGCGGGGGTCCCGTCATCTTCAGGCTGTGGGGCTGGCCTCAGGTGACCCCAGAGATCTGCGCTGTCACCCAGGAAGGACCTTCAGACCCTGGGGAGCGCAGGCAGCCCTTCTCCAGTGCTCACTTGGCCTGACCACCACCTAGTGGGTTTCTGTCTTTTCCTACAGGGCAGGGGCTCCAACTAGAGAGACTACAGTTTCTCCTCGAGCCTGGGACTCCTCTGGCTCCTGAACTGCTGACCTGCTTGGGGATCCTGGTTACCTGATCTCTGAATGTCCCTGGGGAGAGTAGTGAGGTTGCTCAAGGGTCCACAAGTGCTTTTTGTGGCGCTCTGGCTCAGACTTCACTTTATACTTGTGGTCGGCAGGCTCCGTACTAGGACTGGAGAATCGGGTTGTGCTAACTGCACACCCAAATGAAACAGCGAAAGGTGATCAGCACCCAGACCTCCATTCATTGCTTTTCATATTTTATTTTTCAAACAAAAATAGTGTAGAGTTTGCTATGGGAAGAAAAATGTGGGGAATGGCGTGAAGGGCGTGATGAAGGTTTGTCCTTCCAGTCTCCTGACCTGACTGTAAGAGGAAACAGCAGCATCGCAAGGCTTTGCTCCTGCGGCCTGAAAGTCACGTCCCGTGGCATGCCCAGAACCTTCCAGAAGCTTCTGGACCCAGCAAGACGCAGCTAAAGGACCACAAATTGCAGGTGAAGGCAGAGGTGCATTCTACGCTGCAGAAGCTTCACGGGACAAGAATCAGCGCCCTTGGATGGCTGAACAGCATCGTCGCTTACATCTGAATAGTGCCCTCATCTTTGCAGTATTTAGATCTAAGATTAGAAAAGAGGGGAGGTGTCTTCTGTCCACACTGTACTCAGTTAAACATCTCCTTCACCCAGTGCTGGATTTTGCTTCATGAGGTGTTTTTTTGTTTGTTTGTTTGTTTGTTTGTTTTAAAATATTGAAAGAATGCCCAAGCAGAAGCTCCTACTAATTTGTATTAGAATGCATGAAATTAAGGGCCTAAACAAGAACACCACATGGAATGGTATACAACACAATATACAAAGCAAAAATACATTTTCCACAAACAAACGATGCCCTTAAAAAGTCAAGGTACTCAAAATGCAAAGAGCAGCTAAATAAAGTGTTTTATGAAGGCTGCAGGAGGTTTTAAGCCCGTTTCTCAGTAGGCAGGGAATCCTATTTTGCAGAGCTATAAAAGTTACTTTCTTTTTTAACCTCAGAGAAGTTCTAAAAAAAATCCCTCCAGATTCTTGAACCTGCTGAGAGTCTGCAAAAACCAAACAAACATTAAATGGCCCTGGCCATGCATCCATTTTTAAGAGTGTATGATGAAACCTACTCAGGAGACAAATAATGCCTGTACTGTGATTTATGCCAGTAAATAAATAAAATACAAAGCACAAGATGGATGGGAGGAGACTGCAAGGACCGCTGGCGCTTAGTGCAGGAGCAACCTGTGCTGCGCTCTACACATTGAAAACGCCTGGCTTTATTTTAGGAAATGAGAGTGCGCCCCCCCTCCACCCACCTCCTTGCCCCAAGCTGTCTTGATTTAAACTCTGACAAAAAGAAACAGGGCATCTGAGAAAGGACAGAACTGTTCACTTCATTTCCAGATTTTTCTTAAAGGTATCTCAAAGACTTTAGCGTCATTTATAAGATTAATAGCCATCATCTTTGGAGAGTTGAAAGGCAAAAAAAGCCTATTGATCTTTTCATTTGATAGCCAGGACACTGAAGCAGCAGGAAAAGAAACCTGTGCCACAGCGTGTCGCTCTAAGAGGTGAGAGAGACAGCCAGGAAAGAGGCAGTGACGTGACTCCACACCGCTGCACGGAGGCCTCCCACACACTATGAAGTCCAGTGAGAAAGCAGAATACTGCATTGCAGATAGGCCCCGAGCCTCCCGAAGCGCCGCTCACAGGAATCCTTCTAAAGGCGGCACAGCATTAAAGACAGGACCTTAACACTCCTCCCAGAAAAGCAAACTGTAATATGAAGGACAGGTTGATGGCTGAATAAATAGTGAACCTGTGCAATAGCTAAAGTTTTATTCATCAACTGCTAGTGGAAGTAAACATTGGCCCACTTGGGACGATAGCATGGTATGTCTATCAGCACCCAGTATGTGTCTGTAGGAGCCTCCCTTCCCTTGCCTGGACCCACAGAGGTGGGTGGTGTAAGTCTTTTGTCCCCTTTTGTGTATGTTGCCCATTCAAGAAAAGGCTCAGGAAGTACGACAGCAACAGCCTGAAACATGAAGTAGCTCCCGTGTCCACCCAGGGCAGAGCACACCGCTGTAATTCCACTCGAGGAATACTGCACAGAGCTAAAGGAAGTCGTCTGTTACTGAGATCCCTCAGAGTGAGTCTTACACACTCAGCGAAAACACACCAGCAAAAGTGTTTCACGGTGCCACAATCACCAATCTGTGGGATGGGGAAGGAGAAGGAATGGAGGGAGGGAGGGAGCTTAGCGAGGGGCTTGTCGGGCACGGGGCACAACATCCGGCTTAGCAATCTTGAGTTGGGTGTGAGTACAAGCTTGTGCTGACAAGGGGGCCTGTGTGATCCAGCTTGTGGCTGTAGCAGGCATCGGGAGGCCCCCAGTGCCCTGAAAGGCAGGACCCCAGTCAGAGCACCCCACAGGGATGAGGGAATCAGGGCGTCCTCAGAAGGCAGTGGGGCAGCCACCTGAGCCTCGGAGAGGGGAGAACATGGGCCTTCTTTCCAAGCCCGGACTGGGAACATAACTGCATAGCTCTCTGAACATGTCCCCAAGTAGTGAGGGGCGAGTGGCCAGAAGCAATCCTGGGATTTGAAGGATCTACACTGAATTCCCTGTAACATAAACACTTTGGTCTCTATGGCTCACCACTGCGGACAGAAGCGGGGTTTTTAACTCTGTGGATGTGGACAGCTGAAGGCTGGCAGCGCTTCCCCACTGAGGTCATCTCCAGCCAGCAGCACGGGCGTCTTGGTCTGCGGCAGGTGCGGAATGCCCGTGGTCAGAGTGGTGGCGCCCTGGTCTGTGGTCAAAGCTAAGTGGTCAGCGCACATGCAGGAAGGAAGGGATATGCACCCAGGCGGTGTCGCTCTGCTGCTGAATTATCCCCGTGTCACACTGAAGCATTTGAAGCAAAGTCCAGCTGAAATGCTGTTGACCAAGGGTCGCAAACCCATCCAGCAGTGAGACCCTTGTGGGGCATGTTTTGGGGGTGTGCTTTTGCTTTGTGTTTATTATCTTTTTCCCACGCAAGTGTGACATGATTTTATTTTTCTCCGCAGCTACAGAGGGGACTCCACCCGGTTGTGTTAGCCTTGTGGTCTGGAGCATAGCTGTTGAGTTGTGGAGGGATAAATCGAACTGTTTCTCCAGTGACAAACTCCCCAGGCTCATCGTGCTAGCAAAAGACACACATGTCACAACCATGCTGAAAATAGAATCTGTCCCTTCTCCTCTGTATTTATATTTCTTCTGCCTGGAAATTTTTAGTGTAATTTACCCCGTACCCATATTCTCTTTTCCACTCTTTATTCCTCTGAAACTCAGGGCTTTTCCTCACTACGAATAGACCTCTGAGGGCCACCCAAGAGAGTCAGATGACAGTGCCAGCACCAGGCAGTGGGCGCTGCCTCACCTGCACTGTGATCCAGGCCCCAGGGCCCGGGCCGCACCAAAGTCCGGGAAGAACAGCGCAGTTCATCCTGACAGGGCGTGTCCCTCACCCAGACCCGCCTCACTCATTTCTATCTCACTGATCATAAAAGCCGAGCATGCGGTGTGCGCGTGACGGAGACAGGAAGGGAGGAGGACCGTGCATGCAGGCTTTGCGCTCTGGAGCTGAATTGGCCTAGCGTATGCCAAAATTGTGCTGGAGATTGTCATTCACTAAATTTTATGGAACAGATAGAGAAAAGGTGGTATTTTTACCACTCTGGGTACTAAACATTTTAGGATTATGTAGGTCTGATATAATAGGATAAATAAACTAAGTCAGGTGGAGAGGAGAATTAGCCCCTTCCTGTCGGAGGATCCTGGAGGCCGAGGAGCCGAGATGGGTCAAGTCCTCCACAGTGTGCGGGAGCCGGGCTCTCTCCAGAGCAGACGCAGGGTCGGAAAGACCTGCTGGTTTCCCATCCTGAAGGTTGTACGGTCCATACCGCAGAGCTGAGTCACGTGACCATCCCTTTGCGAGAGAAGTGGTCACATGACCCCATCTATTTGTATGAGGGGCCACGTGTGAGCTAACGATCAGAACAGTAGAATAAGGGGCTAGGGAGATAGCTCAGTGGAGTAAGTGCTTGCCTGGCAAGCACAAGGTCCTGAGTTCTAGCCTTGGTACTGCAAACAAACAAACAAACAAACAAAAAACAGAATTACTAAGGAAAATTGGAAAAATGGACCTTTTCATGTAGTCATAAATGCCTGTCACATTAATCTTGCTTTTTTCAATCTAACGTGAACTTAGATGCTACAGAATTAAAGAGCCTCATGTGAACTCCTGTCTGTGATACTGGCTTTCAAAATTCAGCCCAAGGAGCTTCAGTACCATCCTCCTCACTAACACTGGAATTCCTTTCACAGAAACTATTTCTCTTCTACTTTTCTACCTAGTAAATGAACCCAAAGGGTAATTTAATTACTTTTCTAATTTGTGAGGGTAACATGAATGGCAAACTGAAATTGAAATTGATGGGCGGAAAAATGGACAAAAATTATCCTGTGGGTGTGATCAGAAGAGTCACATACTTCCCTCTGGGCTCTCCGTGTTGTTATTAATCTTATCTGTTGTGGCAAAGACAACCATGAGGGCGAAGACAATCAGCAGGTCAACGACAGTGTTGCTTCAGCTCCCAACTTGACCTCAGTGAGGCCAGCGGCTCCGTGTCCTGGAACAGCCACAGCAGCCGAAGCCCTGACTGAGAAAGAGGGGCCTCAACAGTCCAGCATCGGAGCCTTGGCCCCAGGACCACCAATCCTGTGGTCAGCACGGGATTCTCACTCCTCACTTTGAGTCCTGGTTTGGGCCCAATCCTTTAAATTTTTGATCGAGATTCTACTCAGTTTTGTCTAGCAAAAGTGAAAAGAAATAAGATGAATAAAAATGTAGAAGTGCTCAAGTCCCACAGAACCTTTCTCCGTCTACAACATGGACCACTACCTCTCAGTACACATTGTGACATGAAGCCCCCCACAAGCCAGCTAGAACATTTGAAAAAAGGTGTAAGTTTGGGATTTCTGGAACTTTAATAGTTTTCCACTTAAATTTTTGGCTATCATGCACTTTAGCTAAGAGAAAAAAATAATGAGTTTTACAACATTCAACTTGCTTTATAACATATTACATAATGGTGTAAGCTCTATAAAGGAGGTTGTGAGCCATGCTGTAAAACTTATTAGGTCACCAATATTTCTGGTTTCATATTAAGAAATTAGAAATAATGGTTCAGATTAGAGTTACCAGAATTATTAAAAGTCCTTTCAATTGAATCAGTCATTCCCAAAGATATATTAATGAATTTGTAGCCTTAAAAAGGAAAAAAAAAGTTTCATTTACACACTCACCTGAGGTGAAAGAAGTCATGTTAACATTTTAAGTTTTATGTCGACTTTCCACCAGCTAAAGTGCTCTCTACTTCGCCTTCTGCTCTGAGTAAGCTCACCTTAATTTCCATTTTGTAGGCCCCAGTGTGAGAATGATTCTGAGCAATCAGACTTGTAGCCTGAATATAGTAATGACTAACAACTCTCCTTCAAATATTATTCTAAGTTTCAGATATTTAAACTACATGGAGTAGTTTAAGGCCCAAGCTACTTTTCATGGTGCTCTTTCTCCTTTCAATGAGCAGCTCTTTCTCTGCTTTCCCGTCCTCTCACGGTTTGTAGTTCCAGCCAAGCATACTTTGCCCAAGTGACCTCTACTCACGGTGCTGGCTTGGGCTGAAATATCCTCACATTTCTACCTGATATCACCAAACAGATGGCATGTTTCCTCAGGTCAGAAGCTACGTGACATTACATAGAATTTCTACAAAATAGGGGCTGAAAATCTGATTATTTTAAAGGTGAGGAAGAGAGAAAGCATCAAAGATAAGAGAGTTTTATGGTTTGTGCCAAATGTTACTTCAACCATTTGTAGTTCCTCCTGGAAAGCCAGAGATTTGGTCAAATGTTATGGTACACATATTACATCCTGAATGTAATTTTTTTTCTGTTTTCCAAGAGGACAGAGAGCTTTGGCTGTGCAAAGTGAATATTAGCAGATAAAAAGGCAGTGTTAACCTTAGTATTAGCCTCACATACCTCGGAATCTAAGACCCTCATTCCTACATCATCTTTATGGATCCATCCCTGTGTCCAACCATTCATTCATCCATTCATCCTCTCTTGCGCACTCTATTACTCATCCATCCATCCATCCATCCATCCATCCAGGGGTCTAATTATCAGCTACGCAACCACCCATCATCCATCCCTCCATTCCCACCTATTCCTCATCCATCTATCCATCCACCATCCACCCATGTGTCTGGCTAAACAGCCAACAAGTAATGCTCCACTGACCACCAAGTTCTGTTGCCTCCATACAGCAGTGTCGCTGACCTATTTGGCATCACCTTTGACCACCAGGAGTTCACTCCACGGGACGTAAGTGATGCAGATAATGACAGAAAAGACAGAGCTGTAATACATGATGGTAGAAATGTGATCCAGAGAGAACTGTGGAGAAGTTGGGGCCACTGAATTGCCAGAGAAGCTAATTGGACATAGAGGAGTACTTAATAATGTCCCAGTGTATGTTCAAGCTAATTTATGACCACAGAGAATACAAGTACTGCTTGCCATTAAGTCCCAGTCATGTTGACCTGGGAGGTGTACCTTTATTTTCTGTGCTATTGAGAAAGATGACAACATGGACCATCCGAAAGGACTGCATGGATTTGAGTGACCACAGAGTTATGACCTTGTGTGAGAGTCAACAGTTGTAGCCCCAGAGCTCATGAAGGAGCAGAAGGTTCCCTGAGTGGGTCATGCTTCCAGGTTACAATGCAGCAGAAAAAGTCCACCTCTAAAGCTCCCCCTGGTGCCAGCTCATGGTGCGTGGTGGTTACACAGCACCAGCAATCAACATATGCACTCTGACTTTAGAGGACATGAAATTAATAGTCTAAGATCAGCTTAGAATCTGTAATTTAGATATGTAGCCATACGCATTGTATGTTACGCAAAATATTTTTTCCTATTCACAGTAACCAAATATAAAATTCTCATGGACTCTAGGTCTATGATGTGAGTACACGGGGAAAATCATCACCGAGTACCATGACACCTGCACCTAGTAGTGAGTGTGGATCCATTCCCTTCTCCCTAATTATCTCTCCTTCTCATCTGCCTGTCTGTGGCACAGTCTGCAGTGATGTCCTGGACATGCCAATAGATGCAGGCACTCATAGGTAGCTTGGCACCACCAGCTTCTAGAGTGTGAGATTCCTTTACTTTCTGTTTCTCAAACAAGTGAGTTTCGTACAAGTACAGTACAAGTATTCAAGCGCTGATGTATAGTATTATCGCCTAGTGAATGTGTGTTTCCAGTAAGATGTGTGTTTTGACTTTTTAATAAGGTTTGTGAATGGACTTTGGGAAGCTGCTCTAATCTCACTGATAGAGTTATGGGAAATCTTCATTAAGAGGGAAGTCTAGGGCCAGGGAGATAGCTCAGTAGAATAAGCACTTGCTTGGCAAGCGCAAGGTCCTGAGTTCAATCCCTGGTAC
>NDGN011213818.1:0-15296 GCA_002564285.1 Tympanoctomys barrerae
TGTTAAGGTCTCCTGTTAAGATTGTGGTATTGGATATTAGATTTTTCATATCCATTAAGATTTTTCTTATATATTTGGGTGCTCCAGTGTTTGGTGTGTATATACTTGTGAGTGTTACCTTTTCCTCATGAATTTTTCCCCTAACCAATATATAGTGGCCTACTTTGTTTTGTATGGTCATTCTTAATTTTAAATTGAGACTGTCTGAGAACAGGATTGCTACTCTTGATTTTTTCTGAGGTGCTGGGATGTGTGATATTGTTTTCAGTCCTTTGGCTTTCAGCCTATTTATGAGTTATGTGTATTTCTTCTATATAGCATATTGTTTGATTTTGTTTCATAATCCATTGTGCCAGTCCATTTCTTTTAATTGGTGAATTGAGTCCATTCACAGTTATGGGTATAATTGAGATGCATTGACTTAAGATTGTCATGTTATTTACCTGTTGTTGTTTACTCCTTTTTCTCCTATGTTTCTTTGTTTGCCCTATTTAGTAGGTTCCTTCCATTCTCGTTCATGGAGTTCCAAAATTTTGGTCCCTCTCTAGAACATCTTTTAGTAGTGTGGGTATGGTTGACTGTCATCGTGAAATTCTTTAGTAGTTCTTTGTCATGGAAGTATTTCACTTCTCCAACAATCTTGAAAGAGTGCTTTGCAAGGTATAGTATTCTGGGCTGGAATTTTTTTCATAGAGGATTTTAAGTACTCTGTTCCATGTTCTTCTTGACTTCATGGTTTGTAAAGAGAACTCTGCCAATATTCTAATGGGTCTTCCTTTAAATGTGATTGGTTTCTATTCTGTAGCAGCTCTCAGTAAATTGTTCTTGTGCTGTTTTCCTGGGATCTTGACTATTATATGTTTTGGTTTGTTTTTTAATTGGATTAATGTTATTTGGACTTCTCTGTTCTTCGGTTACTTGAATGTCAGATTGCTTCCCCACATTTGGGAAGTTTTCTGCTATTACTTCTGCCCATATTCTTTTTGCATCATTTGTATGGACTCCTTCTTTCTCATTGATGCCTTTTATTCTCACGTTGTTCATCTTCACATCGTCTTGCACGTGATGGATCATTTTTTCCTGCATTCTAGTTGTTTTTAAGACATGTCTTCTTACCTTTTCACTCACTGTGATGGTGTCTTCGAGATCTGAAACTCTATCTTCACTTTCAAACTGTTTTGCAAACTTGTGATTTAGATTTTCAGTTTCATTACATCTCTTGGACCCAGCTTCATATGATCTGTTTCTTTCTTGCAGTGCTCATTCAAGGAATCCATCATTTTTCTAATCTCCTCTATTTTTTATCAGTGTCTTCTTGAGATGCAGTTATTAATTCTTTCATTATAGTTATCTTTTCTTTTTTGCCTCAAAGATTATTTCTGATCTGATTTCCTGTATATATTTCTGCATCTGATTCTTTACTTCAGACTTAATAAATTCTTAATTCAGAGATTTCTTTTCTTTTCCCAAGGTTATGTCTGATCTGAGTTCCTCTATGCCTTTCTCCCATTGTTTCTTTACTTCAGATGGTGTTAATTCAGACATTTCTGCTGTGTGATCCCCAATTTCTTCCATGCTAGTGTCTTCTGCACTTGTTTTGACTGGGCTAAGACCCTGAGATTTCATTTTCCTCTTCCTGTTTGTCATTTTATAGCATGGTCCTCTGACTTTTGGTGTAGACCTTTGGTATAGTTTTAACCTTAGCTCCTACCAGACTTCTTACCCAAGCAAGAATATATGGTTAGTTTTGCATTTACAGAACTACAATTAGGAACATTAATAATAGGTAATTATATTTAGCAGTTCACAAACTTTTGCAAGTCATGGGCTTGTATTTTAGACAGTAAGAGGAAGCATTTGTCTGTGCAGCTAAGCAAATATTAAATTGTGAATTTGTATTTAAGTTAATTCCTCTAAGTTCTGTCTGATCACCTCCCTTTGATGTACCTGGTATCTTCCAGGGAGACTGGTTTACCCTTGTTGCTTTTTGCCCCCCTTTCTCAGTTGAGAGAGAAAGAGGGAAGATGCTCTTGTTCATCTGGTTCTAGCAATGGGTTTCTGCTTAATGGGTGCGGATCTACAAAGTTTTAATTCGTTGTGATGTGCCTGGCTTAAGTCTGTCTGCTGTGCTCTGTTTCTTCCTACTTCAGCCCATGAAAGTGAACCCATGGTGCCCCTCTGGCAACATATTCTGCTCCTGGATTAGCTGGGTGGTCTGGCTCCTAGGTTCTCTGCAGCCACTTCAGCTGCAGAGTTTCATACCAGTCCTGTGTGGCAGGCCTGGGCTGGGTCTGGATGGGTCCCAAGAGCTGGGTGGAAGGTCTCACTCTCATTTGGGCTGGCCTGAGCTGGGTCCAGAGGGATCAGGCAGGTGCAGTGGAGTGGAAGCTGTCCCATAGACATGCCGGGCCTGGGCTGGGTCTGGGGAGGGTCCTAAGAGCATAGCAGAAGGTCTCACTCACAGGCAGATCCCGAACTGGGTCTGGACAGAACCAGTGGGCACAGCAAAGTAGAAACTCCCACACACATGCCAGTCCTGGGCTGAGTCTGAAACTCTATTCTTAAATTGGGTTATTCTGCCACATGTGCTTTTAGATAAAAAATTTTAATCTCATTGATATCTGTTTGAATCTGTTTTCTGGTTGCCATTTCTTTCCTATGTTGGACATTCACGGTTTCCATCATTTTTATCAATTCCTCTTTTCTTACCTCTTAGTCTCCTCTAGACTCACTAACCAGTTCCTTCATTGTTGTCATCATCTTTTTAGTTAGCCGACAAATTATTGTAATTTAATTTGTCTAGGTTATCATTCATCTGATTTGCTACTTTCTCTGTTACCATTTCTGAGAGTCTACCACTTCTGCGCTTTCTACGTCATTGCCACCTGAGTTTGTCTTTTGTGAGCTGAAATTCTGAGTTTGCATCATGCTTTAATGTTTTGTCATTTTCTGTTTTTTTCCTCTGTTTTATGTCTACATTGAATACATAAATTGCTTATTTTAACATTGTTGCTACTATTGAGAACACTCTGGAGATAACTCCTGCTGGAGATATCTTCCCTATACAAGTGGACTCCAATTCTTCTTTCAGATCATTTCTGTATCCCAGAGGCACATTTTCCTCCTTCTCTTCTCTACATTGTGGTATTTTAATCACTGGACTCTAAATCTCTTAGAGGCTCTTTTGCCAAGGTTCAGCATTCTAACATGTTCAGAGAAGACTGATATATTATTTAACTGATAATTT
This sequence comes from Tympanoctomys barrerae, assembly GCA_002564285.1. NCBI lineage: Eukaryota > Metazoa > Chordata > Mammalia > Rodentia > Octodontidae > Tympanoctomys > Tympanoctomys barrerae. The sequence continues at coordinate 3,248 of NDGN011213818.1, forward strand.
TTAACAGGGCTAGCGAGGCCAGCCAAAAAGCTCAGCATAGTAAAGCCCCTGCTTAGGCAGACACAGGGTTTGGGGGTTTGATTCCTGGGCCTGTTGTTCCAACCCTGCCCATGGGGCTCACTGAGATAGCGACTGAGACTGGGCGTGGTGGCACAAGTCTGTAAACTCAGCATTTAAGAGGCTGTAGACATGAGAATCACTATGAGTCTGATCTACATAATGAGATCCTTAAGCACCTTACTAAATGCATTTTAAAATACATAAAAAACAGGGCTGGTGAAATAGTTCAGTGGACTAAGTGACTGCTTTGACAAGCTCAGGGACCGTGGTTGGATCCATGGTACTGCATGCTTTTCTGGCCCTGCCCCCAGGGCATGCTCCAATGGCGATGCATTCTGGAAGTGGTGGTGCATACTTGTTATCCCAGTGCTGGGAGACTGAAAACAGGAGGATCACTAGGAGTCTGAGCTGCATAGTGAAACACTGTACTAAATTGTAAAATGTAAAAAATAACAGTAATAATTTTGGAGCAAATTTCATCTTTTTGGTTGATATAGTTTTGAAGTTTGACAATTTGAGACAGTTTTTTCTCAAAATCTAGTCTACATTTTTTTCTTTCTCATGTGCTCAGTGTTGGCATGAAGTGATGCTTCAAAACCTAGACACATATATTTTATTTTTAGCACTTTTATGCATTGCATGATTTTTGACATGTACTTCTTGGAGGGCAATGCCTGTAATGTCTGGTCCTTTGTGTGTTCATGGAGAGAAATTTTGTGTAGTTAATATTTCAGGATTTAGTTTCCTTTTGTCTCAATAAGTGTCCAACCTTATCTATTTTACCTATGTTCACATTTGGCATATTGATAGTAGTTTTAAAACACTACATTCTACTTTTGGCACATCAGTAGATCTAGCAAAACCTTTGTTATGTTTTTGAAGCATTTCACAAGATCTTATTTTAGTCCCTATCTTACAATTTAGTCTATAGTCTTAGTAAAGTACACTGTGTCTGCAACATTCACATATAGTGTTTTTCAGATAAACTAACTGCCTCTTCCTATCTCTTAAATAGAAGAATGAGGTCCAAGCATTCAGCTTCAGTCTAAAATGGAGACTAGTTCAGGCTATGTCTCAGGTTCAGTTTTGTCCAGTCTGCCTATGATTAATTAACTCAGACCAGCTTCTATTTATCCAATTGCCATATAATTTCTTTTTAAACTCACAGTTAACTTGGTCCCAATGGCTGGAAACTGAATTCAAAATTTTTGAAATGATATAATATATAACCAGTCCTTCCTGAAAGCCAAAGGATCCACATGGAAATGCACTAGGGAAGAAGATGTGCATGACACATTGTTTTGAGATGATATGAGCACTCTCAGGAACTCACAGAAATTTACAGAAGTCTCTTAGTCCATACACCAATCATTATACTATGTGCATTAATTTGATCTAATTGAAGGCTACCATCAAAATGAGAGAACTAATGTTGAGTACATCATCCTGTCCCTTCTCAGCCTGTACAGTATCAAGAGAACTTTGAGAAAAGTTTGAGCAAGACTCTTCCTAAGTGGATTTGATCCCACATAGAATAAAATAATATTAAGAGACAGGTGGCATGCTCCACTGATGACTGCTTTGTTCTGTCCTTCCCCATGGGATCTTGTCACCTTTTGCTGATGGTAAAATTATAGCCCTGATGACAGATGAGCTAATTATAATAATTTTAATAGATATTCTGTCACTTCTCTGGTGCTATGGACCTGTCCAACTGTTCCAGAAGGTGAGTCTACATTCAAGGATGCAGAATTAATAGACTGAGCAGTATCTTCTCCAGCTTTAGTCATCATGGAGCCCAGAGGATGAGTCATTATGAAGTGTATGTAGAAATGATTTTGTTAGTGTCCCTACTGTTTAATTTATTAATTCATCAAATTAATGCTTTTTATATGAAATACTAAACTAATTTCAAGCATTTTTTCCTCTGAATTAAGTGATCTTGTCTTACTATCTAAAGCAATTCTCAGGGAAGATATTGTTAATTTAGAATATAGCTTTAAATTTAGTTTTTGTACTCCTTATAGAATTTCTTCTATCATGAGTCTTCCTGAAATATTCTGTTTTCTTTACAATCTTTATAAGGCATTTCAAAGTTCAAGTTAAAAGCATCTATAGTTGTCCATTTAAAAAGTTTGCAATTATTTTCGACTTAATGAGGTTCATCTTCTAAAGAATCTTCTTTACTTTTTAACTTCCTTCCTGCAAAATAGATTCTAGCATTTTACTATATTGATCTTACTCGCACATTTCCATTTAATGCTGTCAGCTTGTAGCCTTGTTCTCCCGCTTTCACATCAAACACAAAATCTCACATCAAAGCACAAAGAAAGTTAAGTTTCCATGATCTTTAAAAATTGAACTCACACTAGTCAAAATAGAAGGTTCCTATACCTTCCTAAAATTTTTTTAAAATATATTTTCAGAATTTGGCTAGTAGAATGTCTGTTTATTTCTATTATTATTTTCTCTGTCTGTCTTTATGATGCAAAATGCTGCCTCTTTTCTTGTTTATAATTCTTTCTCCAATATTTAAATTGAATTATGAGGGGAAATTTTATTTTTTTGATTTAATTCAATTTTATTTTGAAAAGTAAAAACAAAAACAAGAACAAAACTCAGAGACAAAAAGAGAAACAGGGTAACATACATCAATACATGCTACATATTTTAAAACCAAGAATAGCTGATTAATAGTGGTTTATATATTATGTAATTTTTACCATCAACCATGTTTCTCAGGTTAGCAAATATAGTTATGTAAGATTGGACGTATGGTTGAATACCTGTCATCTTTGTAGCATTTCTAATGTCATAAATTATTATTATACTTTCTTTAAAACAAATTTTTAAAGAAGGTTTAAAAAAAGAGAAAAAGAGACAAGAAAAAATACATGAGAGGGCAATTTAGAGCAAAATATTTTTGAGGGAATTTTTTTTTAGCCATTTCCCAAATCTCTAAAAATGGGCATTAGATTACAGCATCTAGTACTAAATACATAATAATTTCTTTTCAACATGTGAATGTGAAGCACATTTATTTGTAATGAATTGCAAAAGTGATTAGGATAAAGCAAAACAAATACTGATTTATAAGATAAAAATAGAGCTTATTTCACTTTAGAAAAAAATTCATACACAGCTGTTTGGATTTCTGAGAAATTACAGTCTTTATTAAGATAGTATGGCCACAGGTTTTCCTGTTTGTGTATTTTTGAATAGCAATTACCTTCTTTTTGATTTCTAGAAATGCCTTTAAATAATATACATTGATTCTGCACATAAGCATGAAGCATCAGTACCACACACAATGTATTTGGTACAGTCTTGAATTCAAAAAAGGGACAGATAATTTCCTATGTATAGGGAATAGGGGGAGTAGGATGACTCTTCTTCATGATCTCACATAATCCTGAAATTCTCTTCTTCTTTTTCCTCATAGTGCAACAGTTTACAAATGCTGTGTGCTTAAGGCTAACCATCTAATTACTGAAGACATTGCCTTCACCTTAAGTGTCAGCTGTATCTCCCTTGTTTCTTTTTTATTTGTCTAATTACAGATCTGTCAAACATTAAGCTTTGTAGCCAAAAATGCCCACATACGTACCTGACTCACATATACTTGGTCAGTCTCACTCAATGGCCTCTTTCATTTTCACTTTGACTCATTCATAAGAACACTAGTAAAGAGAATCACTATTGATTCAACACACTTGGCCTCAGTAATAAGAATGTCTTCAGTGGCTTATTATGTACATAAGGTATCAGATTGTATGCTGGAGATAAATCATTTCTTCCTTAGCAATATATCAATAATATTACTATACCAACTGTGAAAGGAAAAGTGTCTTCATTGCCTTTCTTTATCACATTGTGATGGGCTCCCCCACACGGTCAGAATTCACAATTTATCAACATGGTATCAGAGTCCTTACCATATTCCATTGACTCAGGTCTCTCCAGCCATTGATTCAAGCACAAGAACCTGAGCATTCCTCTTAACTGTAGCCTATTTCAGGACCTTTGCCATAATATTCTCCATGGTCTTTTAAATTGCAGAGATGACAGCGTAAGTCAGAGAATCAGCCCTTCATCGTGGTATTAAGAATAATATGTGCTGTGTTACATTTCTCCTGAGGGTATAGCAGGCATCCTGTGAGTCTGAGAGCTCCTTAAGAGGGAAGATTTGAAGGATGTGCAAATCTTATCCCTTCATGTGTGTTTAATTTATCCCCACTCTTCCCCAAATTCTTTTCCTACCTCATTCCCACTGTGGTATTTTGAATGAGAACTCCTTCAGGTCTTTCTTCTTTCTTACTTTCCTTGTGATTCATTCATTTATCTTTTAAACTCCATACTCTTTTAGAACAACCTCTTTCCTCCAGTGTGTAAAATACTATTTTTGTGCTTGTTATGTTAAGCTTCCTGGCTACCAGTTCTAAGACCTTATTTACCAGAAGGGTCTCATAGTTCATCCTGCTGATGAACAAACTTTCTGTTCCACTGCCTCAGATCCTCAAGCCTGTGACAATATGCATAAATGAGCTGGACAAAGCCTTAGTGTGAAGGTAGGATTACTTTTACTTTGTTTTCCTGAAGTTTATATATTCTCCAGTATATGCTTCCTTGCAAAACCATTACCTTACTACATAATCAGCTATATATCTTTCTTTACATCACATACAAACACAGTACAAAGATACTTGAAATAAATGTTTCAGTAATGAAGATATTTATGATCAATAAAATCTGGAGAGTTGGATGATTGCATGTATTTTTGGTCATCTCTTGAAGTGTTTCATTAGATTTAAAATGAGAGAGTGATCATGATTTTTGTCACTTTTGCAGATTGTGCTCTGGAAAATGGAAACCAGATCTTATTCTCCAAAGAGGTTTTGACAGTTGCATTAATTACAAGGTGATTCAAGCCTCTATATTTTGGAACAGTATTGATCCATAAATGGTAGAAAGCTAGAAAATTAGATTCAAATGCTTGTTGTTTATTCTGGAACATCACACAAGGTAATATTAACTGTCTAAATAACTCAATGCCATTTTAAGGGCAAAGAAAAGGGTGGATATTGAGAACTTAAAGGGAGAGAAAAATGTCAATGCACAGATATGATCTAATATGTTGTTTCTATTTCAGGATTAGTGTGTAAGCCAGGAGGGAGACCCACAAGTCAGCCATGATGTGAAAGTGGTGGAAAGAGAGAAGCCAGAAACATCCTGGAGGATTGAGGCAGCCTTCAGTACAGGTATGGGAAAATGACACAGGGGGAAAATTTGTATATTCTCATGAAGGGAAAGTATTTGTTGAAACCAGTGAAGGAGATAATATTTACAATAAGAAATTTTCTACACTTTTCTCTCCAGTTATATATTAGTTGCTTTTATCCCATGAAGATGCATAAAAACAGCCGACTTTCTGGTTTCACTGGTATACAGCATATGGTTTTCTTTGAAGTCAGCATTGGAATCATTGCCAACACAGTTCTCTTTCTCTTTCATGTTCTCATCTTGGTTCTGGAACACAGGCCTAAACCTACTGATCTGACCATTGGTCACTTGGCCTTTGTTCACATGTTGATGCTCCTGAGTGAGAGTTTCATAGTTATGGACATTTTTGGATATCACGATATGAAGGATGACATAACATGTACAACTGTTATCTATTTGTATAAGTTGATGCGAGACCTCTCCATCTCTAACACCTGCCTGCTGAGTGTCCTCCAGGCCATCACCCTCAGCCCCAGAAGCTCCTGTTTGGCAAAGTTCAAACAGAAATACCAGCAGCACGACCTGATGTGCTTTCTCTTCCTGTGGGTCTTCAATATAATCATCAATGGCCGTATGCTAATCTCCACTATTTCTACTCACAATGTGACCTCGCACAGTTTTATGCTTCTTACTAAATCCTGCTCCCTTTTGCCTGTAACTTTCTTCCTCAAATACATATTTCTTTCACTGGTGATTTTTCAGCACATGTCCTGTATGGGGCTCATGAAGCTCTCAAGTGTGTACATGGTCATTCTCTTGTACAAGCATAAAATGCAGACTCAGCACCTTCGCAACACTAGCCTGATCCCAAAAATATGCCCAGAGGGAAGGGCAACACGGATAATTTTGTTGCTCTTGAGTTTCTTTATTGTTCTGTACACTTTGGACTCTGCTATATCATCCACCTCTTCAATCATGTGGAACATTGACCCCATTCATCACTGTGTCCTGCTACTGGTTGCCAATGCCTATGCTACATTCAGTCCATTGTTGTTCATCAGTACAGAAAGACGAATGACCATGAGCTACATATACATGTGGTGGAAAGTCAATAAATGATTTTTTATTTCCTGATGGATAATTTTTCTGTCATTGAGTCACTGTTTTGCAGATTAGAATTTCAAATATATGTGTTTTTATGATAAATATATTTTCTTTTTTTATTTTTTGCTATATCAGGGATTGGACTCAGGACCCTGCTTTTGCTAGGCAAACACTTATTCTACTGTGTCATCTCCCCAACCTATAAATATATTTTTTTGATATATGATCCTAACAAGTATACACTAGACAATGTAGCAACATATGTTCCCAAGTAGGCACAAGTTTCTAATGTTAATCTTAATTGAAATCATAGAAATTTCATCTGATTTCAAACTCTAAATAATATAATCTTTTTCACTGTTTTTTGTGGCTGGACCAAGCAAATGCAGAGGAAGAATATATTAAAAATTTGCAGAACAAATTGGAATGTTGTTATGTTCATATCTATGTGTATGCTATTTATGGTGAAGTTTACTGGTTTGTACACTTTATAGATGCGTTTTGTATTCAGTTATGCCTCAGGAACTTCATCAAAAAAAGAAATTGGAAAAGTAAAACAGAAAACCAGAATAATAAATTGGATGATTTCAATAATATTAAATAGTACATGATATGCTGTAATATCTTGAGCATATGAGTAACTTTATATGGCTATCAGTGCATAGGGTATAACCATTTTTTGTGGCGTTGTTGAATCTCTATGAATTCAAAAAAGTAATTATGAATCATATGTACTCAAAGAATGATCACAATTTCACATCCTGCTTTAATTGCAAAATGTAAACTTTTATTAGAATGTATAGATTATTAGTACAAAATCGATGTAAACAGTGATACATAGAATATAACACAATTTCACGTCTTTGCTTGTTTGTTTATTTTTGTAAACTCAATAATAACTGCAAACATTCTTCAGTCTTCTTTTATAATATTGTGATTTAAACCAAAAATTGTGCTGTCACTTTCATTTTGAAAATACCATTGAGGGCTGGGAAAATAGCTCAGTAGAATAAGCGCTTCTGGCAAGCACAAGGTCCTGAGTTCAATCCCCAGTACCGCAAGAAATAAAAAAAATTTAAATAGAAAATAGCATTAAGACAATTACTTTTCTGGCATTAAAAGAATGTTTGAAGTAACAGAGAATATATACATGTTGAATATATTTATTTTTTTCTTTTCTTTTCTTTTTTCTGCCTCAGCACACCCTGATGGTAGAGCTGGCATAACTTGTGGTGCCATGGGTCCAACTGCAGCGCCCTGGGCCTGCCTAATCTTGCCTAGGCAGGTGCTTCAGACTGCTGAGCTAACTCACCAGCCCCATACATGCTGAATTTAAACTTTATCATAAAACATTATTTTCTTATGAACAATAGGCTTGTGATATGAGTCACAGAGTCTTCTTAAATAGGTATCATGTAGTTATTGTTACTGCAAATGGGAGTACAAGTCAATCAATAAGAAAATCTCCTACTCTAAATTCTGGATAAATTAAGAAAAAAAATCATTTAAATCCCTGTGAGTGTTTACAAAATTAAACATAATTTCAGTGCCCAAGTATGAAGAATTGCCTGAGGCCAGGATATTATGCAGTCAAATACTGCACTGTCTGAGTAATTCAAAGAGAAGCCAAATAATGTTTTTATATAATGTCAGGACAGAGTACAGAAATTACAACCATTGATTACATAGATGGTGAAATTGTGGTTCCACATTGTACACATCTTTAAGAAAGATAGATGATGTCAAATGTGATGAAGAAGCCAGAAAAGGCATCCTCTTTCACATGGTAGTAATATAAGTTTTCCTTTAAGCCCACATTGATTTCAAATTTTTAAAAATGTGGTTTTAATATATAATTGCAATTCTCAAGAGCAAGTAAGAGGAGGGTAAGAATTCATCTTAAATTTTTCTGGATTGTACAGTGTTTCAGGACAATTGTCTATAGAAATTATTGAAAACTTTAGACCTCTTTGCAGTACTCTTGATATTGGAAAAAAACACAACTATGTTATGATCATGAGGATTATTATATAAAAATAGAATCATAAAACTTCCAAGTTAAATAATTGTATCAAAACAAGTCTTTTAAAACAGATGAATTTTTTTCTGTAATATAATCCACTCCTCACATTAATTTCAACGTTTTGCTTAAAATTTTTTATGGTACATAAAGTAATTTATGTATTTTATGCACAATATGCATTATTATATTTTCTTGAAGGAATTCTACTTTCACTGTCAAAATTAATATGTTTACACACATAACATTTTCTTCATGTAACTATTTACTGCAAATACCTTCTTTCTTAGTAAAGCACATTCATATTTCATTTGAGAGACTATAAGCCTTTTAAAAGTCCTAAATCATTATTTACAAAGGAATAGGTGCCAAAAAGTTTGAAGATACCTTCATTTTAAAACATACACAGGTCGGGGAGATGGCTCAGTGGCATAAGTGCTTCCTTGGCAAGCACAAAGGCCTGAGTTCAAGCCCCAGTTCTGAAAACAAAACAAACAAAAATCATAAACCATCTTAGGGGACAATGGTTGATCAACATTTGGACAAGAAAAGTTTACTCCTACTCTTTATGTTGGTAACATAGTTTTATAAATATAGATTTTTCAAAACAATTTAGATCCAATTGGGTATTTAATAAATAGCACTCTGATTATAAAATCAACTGCTTTTACTTACAGAAAAATGATATGTACGAGACATTTAAACAGAAAAACAAAAAGGCAAACATTTTTTCATGTGTTTCATATCACTCAATAATTTACAGAATTAAAAATAATTAATGTCACTATATTTTTATTAATTTTAATAGAAGAATAAAACAAAACAAATAGCAAGAACAAACACAAGAAATATCAAATAAGAAAAATGGTACATAATTTCAAAACAAGAATAGAAAGTTAACAATGGTTGATATATTATGTATGATTATCATCAAATTTTTCACTCAGATTACCACAAATTTTGATCAGATCATCACATATTGATTCTTCCTTTCAATAAATCTTAAATTTTTTCCTTGTGCTTTTTATCTTTTTAAAAATTTGTTTTAGGGGCCGGGGAGATGGCTCAGTGTAATAAGCGCTTTTCTAGCAAGCACCAGGGTCTGAGTTCAATCCCCGGTTCCGCCAAAAAAAAAAAAAAAAAAAAAGTTTTAAAGAATATATAAAAATAGCAGATAAGACAGTAGAAAGAATACATATTTAAGAAGCAAGAAAAAGGTATTCAACAGCTGGTATTATAATTAACATAAAATTGGTCTAAGTAAATATTTTAAACATTACCTTCTACTTTCAAAAACTGATAGATTTTAGTAGTACAATCATCTTTGCCTTCCTATATCCATACTTAAAAATTTTTACCTCTCCTTTTTTTATCTTTCCCATTATCTCAATTGTTTATAATTTCATTCAGTTTTTTCTATTTTACTATAGAAAAATAGTACTTCTATTTTTCTATTTTACTATATATACCTTTCAGATTTTATTTCTTATTTCAGTTTTGTGCTCTATGGAGATCATATGATGTTTAAATATATATGTGTCTGATCTATTTTACTTATGAGGATAGAATCTAGTTACATCTACTTATCTACAAAAGACTCAAGTTTTATCATTCCTTATAGCTTAGTAATACTCCATTGACCAAAAAAACCCATGTTTTATTTCCATTACCCAATGAATGGGCATTTCAGTTCTTTCCAAGATTTAACTATGTCAAATTGGGCTGCTACAAACATGGGTGCACATATACCACTGTGGTGTGACGTTTTCAGTTCTTTTGAAAAAATATACACCAGGCAATGCCTCAGTGGTATTGAATTTATAGTCTTAATTTTTTGAGTAGTCTGCACACTGGTTTCCACAGAGGCAGTGCCAGTCTGCACTCCACGAACAATGTAGAAGTGTTTTCAAAACCTCTGCAGCATCTGTTGTTAGTTGATATTTTTATGATAGCCACTCACTCAGGAATGAGATGGTATTTCACTGTAGTTTTAATTTGCATCTCTTGAAAGAACAGTGCTGTCGAACATGATTTTATGAATTTATGTTACATTTGTATTTCCTCCATCAACTAGTGCATATTCATCTCAAATGCCCATTTTTGGATTGGGTCTTTGAATTTTGGGGTTATGACTTCTTTTTCTTTATTTATTTTACAAAGAAGTCCTTTATCTGAGTGATAGTTGGTTAAAATATTTTCCCAATTTGTGGGTTGTCTTTTTACTTTCTTGGTGATTTCTTTTGACATGCAGAAACTTCTCAACAAAATGAGATCCCAGATCTTGATACTTTGAAGTATTTTCTGTGTAGCTTAGTTTGTCTTCATGAACACTCTGCCTACTCATATGTCTTTAAGATTTCCACCTGTATTTTCTCCCAACAGATTTAGTCATTCTCTTTTACTGTTTTATGACTTTATGTTAGCATATGGTGATACACCTGGATCTCAATTTGGTTTTCAGAATATTAAAAACAGTTTTATGAATGCTATGTTGTAAAGATGAAATATACCTTCCAGGGAATCTGTTTTATACCTTTGTCAAAGATAACATGGATGAATGTGCTCATAGTAGTTAGTGCCAATTGTACTCTATTCCAATGATCCTCAGGTGCTTTTATTTTCTAAGACCATGCTGATTTTACCATGTTAGCTTTGTAGAAACATTTCAAGTAAGGGACTATAATCCCTTCGGCCTTGTCTTAGTTGGCAATGATAACCATTGCTATGGTAGATTTTATCCGGGTTCAAATGAATTTCACGAATATTTTCTCTAGATCTGCAAGATATGCTGATGGAATTTTCTTTAATTTTTCATTCATTTCAATGAGAAAGAATAGCAATGAAACAGATTCAAAACAGGTTAGTAGGACAGTTACAATGATTAATACATTGCATATTGTTCACTTCGTAGTACTTATTCAGAGTACAAGATGCAAACATGATATCCAGTCTAAACAATATTAGTAAAAACCTTTCTTCTCATTGAACTAAGCGAAAGTAGCTGCATATCTATCCTAACTCTATTGGATGGATGGATGGATAGATGATAGATAGATAGATAGATAGATAGATAGATAGATAGAGATATAGATAGATATATAGACATATTTTTCACTTTCACTACAAAAAGGTCCTCCACTGATATCACCCATTTTGTTCTGTTTTGTCAGAGATGAATTTTGCATTGCTATTAGAGAAAATGTATTTATAGAAGACATTAAAGGACCTTTTCATACTTGATGCCGGTTCAAATAATGTAGATACTTGAATTCAGCAAATAACCTAATATAGTCCATAATACTAGTGGATTATCAGCAGAACTGCCAATGTGAGAAGTTGTTGACTTGACACTTTTACAGCTCAGAATATTGATGTGGCCTTACTTTTGATACATCGTGGTTACACATTTCTGCTGGATGGTTAAGATAAACTTAAAGCAAGGCCTATATAAATAAAAATGTAACTTTTATATCTGACAAGGTCAGTCCAACCCCCTCAGGATTTGCCCTGAAACTGTATAGAGCAGTTTGTAGATCTTTTATCAGTGTCAGCCATCTTGATGAGTCATGGCCATTGATTGAACAATTTGCTCTCTGTGAAAGCCTGAGAGAATTTTTTTCTCTCTAGGTGATTCTCCTTAGGCAC
>NDGN011213847.1:0-12271 GCA_002564285.1 Tympanoctomys barrerae
AAAAAAATTTAAAAAATAATACATCATGCCACAAAGATGGCTAAATCAGCAGCTAAATCTGGAAAATGACACAAATGTCCATCAACAGAAAATGGATAAGAAAGATGTGATTTTTTTATACAATAGAGTACTATTCAGCCATAAAAGAAGGATAAACTTGAGACATTTCTAAGTAAATGTATCCATCTTAAGGCCAAACATACCTTAAGCCCATGAAATAAATTGTACACACATATGTAAATACTATATTGCTTCTCTAATATGAGAAACTGAAAGTGTAAATAAGGACCAACAGGCATGACAGATATTGTGAAATAAGAAGAAAATGTTCAAATGGGAAGGGGAACTAAGTAAAAAGAGAGGAAGGAAGGAAAGGAAAAGGGAAAAATGAGAAAAGATGGAAATTAGAAGCAAAGCAACAAAACCTTTGTAAATAAGAAGAACATGGGCTGAAGGTAGGGTAGAGGAATGGGAGATAAAGAATCAAGCTATATCATGCACAGGCACAAATTTCCAATGATAAATGTAATCGATATGTATATCTGCAATGCACCAATAAACTTAATTTACAAAAGAAAAGTCAAATAAAAAATCAGACACAGAAGTGATAGATGCAATGACTTTTAGCTCTATAACATATGAGAATATAAAACAGGACCAGTGGTATTATGCAAAATTTAAAATTGCATAAATTTTGCAAAGTTTAAAATTTAACGTCGTGAAATGTCACAGAATTCTTCTACTAATCTAAACTAGTAGCAAATGTTAGAATTTTATATTATAATGTGTATCCATTTCTATCTTATAATTTCTTTCAGTGTCCACTGCATTAAGGAACTAAAAATGTAGTTAATAGATTTTTGTTTATATATTTTTTCTCTCCATGTTTCTTCCTTAGGAATGAAAACTCATCAATACCAACATTCTCCACTGGAGGAGGACCATTTGTAAATTTAAACAGAGCACCCAATGGCAGCTTAACACTAAGACCCAGGTGGGTTCTAAACTTTTTGATCTTAGAATGGGTGTGCAGGTACTGAACAAGATAGATTTTTGAAGCCAGTCAGATAGGAATGCTACCACCTGTTGGCCATATATTCTTAAAAGGTATTTCACTTATTGAATTCTTTGATATACTATCTAACAATATCTAAGTGATCCTTTGATATAACATTGACATATATATATATATATATATATGTAATTTTTTCTTAGCAAATAAAACGTGATCAGTAAATGAAAATGCCCAAATATACAGTTGGACCTATATTTTCTCTTGTTTTTTAAAGTTAGACTTTTTTTTTTGTCTTTTTAAGATAGGGCTTCAATACACAGTTCAAGTTGGTCTTGAGCTAGCTTTATAGCCCAGGCTGGCCTAAAACTTGCAGAGATTCTCCTGCCTCAACCCCCCAAGAGTTATAATTACAGGCATGTACCACCATATCTAGCTGTTAGGTTTACCTTTAAAGATTTTATTTATTTATTTATTTATTTATTTATTTGGTATAAGCCCTCACTACACAACTCAAACTCATAGTGACCCTCCTATCTCAGCCTTCCCAGCACTGGGATTACAAGTGTGCGCCCCTACACTGTGTTTCAGTGGCCAGCACAGCTCAGGGCTGGCACTGCACGTGGTACTGGGGATTGAACTCTGGTCCTTCCACTTGCCAAGCAGGCATTTAGACCACCAAGATATCACACCAGCCCCAAGTTTATCTGGAAAGCCTTACTAAACTATCAAAAAGGAGCATCCTTCCTGTCTTAAAGGTCGGTTTTAACTTAGTTTGTGACATTTTTCCTGTTTAGACACTAATGGTAATTTTTGTTTCAAATTTGAAAATTGACTTCTGCTTTTTAATAGTTCCATTAAAGGACAGCTGTGGGCAAGAAGAAGCTAACTACAAGAAGTAGCTGAGATTTTAGTTAAGAAATTATGATGCTAACACTGACTTATTTTGCTTACTACATTCAGTGATGCAATTATTAAGCTATTCACAAAAAGCTAGCATTTCTAAAAGTGTAACTAGTGAAATAGTTTGATAGGGGAATATTTTTAGAACCAATAAAAGGACCTTGCTATTGAGTGTCCTATATCAATGTGTACTGGGCCTTAACCGATATTATGAGTATCATCAGGAATGAAACAAACTATCTGCAAATGAGAAAGCAGAGAACCACATAGATCTCTGCCAAGAGGGTTTGCTACCATGATATCACCATTAGAGATCTTCCAGGTGCTTGTACACAGAAAACTTCATCTTTTCATGTTTATAGGCATTTAAGATTTAGGACAAGCAAGGACAAAAATTCAAAAACAATTCAATTTAATTATATGCATGTCTCAGAACAGGACTACATTATTCTGTGTTTACAAAAAAAAAATGCCAGTACCAATTTACACTGGCATCATTATTAAGAGCTTGTTCATGATATTTGGCAAAGAAAGTATTAATAGACAAACTTTCAGCAGGCTAATAGGCCAATTAGTTAAATGGTCTTAATCTCTTCCTTAATTAGAAACATTTTACTGGGTTGCCAAAAATTTGAATGCGTTCATTCATTTGGTTAGTTAATTTATGCACTTATTTGCTTAATGTTAAGATGATTATGTTTAGTGCCTTATGAAAACTGTGGTTTTGAAAATATCCTTGTACTAGTGAGTTGCAATTAAAAACTTAAAAGTGAAAAGGATGTCAGAAAAAAGGATTCTCTCCGCTATGAAAGTCTACTAACTTGTATCCCCACTATGTATCCTTTTGTGAGACAGGTACAAGATGCAGAACACCATTCGCCATGACTGCAAAAAGGCCTCTCAAAGGGCAATCAGCAATATGACTTGATATGATTAGAAATATTAAGCAACTTGTGCACCTGTCAGCACATAGCTTTCCATTTTTTAAAATCCTTGATCAACTTCAATAATTGTTATGGAAGTGAATGAAAGTCTGACATGATACATATTGATCAACATTTTGTTCTTAACTTGGTGGCAGACGTATGATACAGATTGCTTATCAAATGTCTTGATAAATATCTGATATGGGACAGCATTGCTGTCGACATATCCTTGCAGCTATTTTCAGTCCATGCAAAAGCTCTGACAGTTTGGTCATATGTGACATATGAATGATGTAGTTTATGCATAAGGTGGAAGAAAAGAACACCTGACTGATCATTGGCTTCTACAAAGTTACAAAGCCAACACACAGTGTGAAGATTCTAACCAACTCTGTTTGGCCACAAAGCCTTCTACTTCTCTAACATGTTATCCTCGAGATTCCCTAAGGCAGCTGCTCACTTTAAACAGCAATTTCGTAAAGGAAAAAGAAATAAAAAAGGAAAAAAGGACAAGCATGTACTTTTTAACAAGATAAAAGGTCATACTGGACATAAATGTGGTCATAAATTACTTTTTTATTGTCAAAGGGTACATGTAAGCCCTATCTATTACTTCAGCGGGCCAAGGAAAACACATGGGATCATGACATTGTCATTTTTGCTACACACAGCAATAACCCAGGTCTCATTTCAGGACCAGTGCCCAGACAGTAATTCTGTTTCTCTTCAAATCCTAGAAACGGATGTTAAAGTAGGACTCACTGCTTATTCTGCATAGAGAAAAAGCAAGCTACTCTTCTATTTTTTTCTGTACAAGACAATTTTAATTACTCGAAATATGTAAGAAAGGAGATAGTAAATTAAAGTGAATTTCTAGTTAGCTATTAAGTTCATCAGAAATTGTTCTTTATTTTTAAGGACAAAATTAAGCATTGCGTAATCTTTCTGAATCCATTACAGTTACCTGAAAAAGGGACAATTTTGAAGTGATGTTTGTTGATGATTGCTACAAATGTAGAAAGCGCTTTAATGAGACTTGAAAATATTTCTCAAGTGCAAGGGAATATCAGAATTATTGAGATCTTCTTTGAGATATTAGAGATATATATTAATGTATCTACATAAATTTCAACACATTAACATTATTAATAAGATATAAATGCATTTCCATATATATGTGCATATATATATATTGACTTTTTCTCTATTCTAAAAACTTATGTCAGTCAGACAACATAGATATATGTAATTTCAAGTAAAGTTTATCAAACTTATTCCAGAAAGATTGGATTTCTTTGATTGGACATGCAGAATTATTCTGTTTTCTGTTTTGCTTTTCAATTGCTGCCCAAAGTTCAAGTGCTTAAATAACATGCACAATTAGATGAAATTAAGTACTTACATAAATATAAATAGCTTAAATTATTTGTGTAAATATGTGTATAAGTTTTAATGTGCCAAATATCTGCAGTAACTGCATTAGGTCTTGTGGCCAAGTACAGTACTATAATTCTTTATGTTATGCTGAACTCTAGTGGTTGATTTGTATAACACATTGTGAAACAATTTTTCTTTGTTGTCCACTTAAAGTAGAATGTTTGACATTGAAAACAGGTGGCATCCAAATTGTTGGAATAAGTAATAAGTTCTCCAATTATATATGCACATCGCTTATTTTATATTTTCTTTTTACATGTCCTTCTGCCTTAAAACAGAAACTATGATTCATTCATAATTCAGTTCTTTGAATGAAGCTCACAGCCTCCCACGGTGCTTGGTACTGCAGAGTGGCAGGACTAGCAATGCTAAGTTTACTCTCTACAGTAGCTCCCCCTTACCTGAGATTGCCTTTCCACACTTTTAGTTACTCAGAGTCAACTTCAGTCTAAAGATAGCAAATAGAGATTTAAAGAAAACTAAGTATGTCTTAAAATGCATGCCTTTCTGAATCACACAATCAGATCTTATGTTGTTTTGCTCCGTCATTCATGGCCAGAAATAAGGCCTTCATCCATCACATTTACAGATATGGCAGATACGCTACCTTTTCTTTAGTATTTATGAGTTGACTCAGTTGTCTAATTGACTTGTGGTATCTCAGGGCTTGCATTCAGATAGTCTTTTATTTTATTTAATAATGACGCCAAAGCACAAGTGTCGTGATGCTGCCTTTTAGAATATGACAAAGGCAAGCCATGAGGCACTTCCTTTATTTAAAAGTTGAAATTTTTATTTCACAAGAAAAATAAATCATAAATTGAAATTACAAAGATCTTCAATTCATCTTAAGAATAACTTCTGTCCATGAACTGATTGTGCTCACAACCAAAAATGTAAAACTTATAATCATTATGTGTGGTAAGTATTTATTTATAATGAAGAAAAGACATTAAATTATATAGTTTGGTATATGAGACCCTGCACACATACACAAAAAAAAAATAAAGTTCAGTGGTGTCTATGGTTTTAGGTATCTACTGGGGATCTTGGATTGAAAGCCACAAAGATAAAGACAGACTATTATGCTGTAAAATCAAGAAATCCAAGATTGATTCTCTCAAAAACACAGTCAGGATCACTATTAAAGTGTCTATTATGTGTTAGTCACTCTATACATCATTTTTACTCACATCTTGTGGGTAAAGAAAAACAAATACAATACTTGATACCCACAACTTCAAGAACAGGTTTAATTTGGCTCATGGTTTGGGGGATACAGTCAATGGTAAGGTGGCTTCAAGGCAGAGACATTGTAGAGGAAGGCCGTGGTGGGACAAAACCCTCAGCTCATAGTGGCTTGGAGATAAAGCCAGGAAATCGCACCAGAACAGAGGGAGCTGGGGACCATCCACGTACAGTAGGCAAAGTCACATCTCCATGACCCACTCAGACACACTCAAAACTGTGCTTTACTAATCTAAAAAGGTTCTTCTCAATTCAATCAAGTTGAAAAATCTTAATTACTGCTCACAGAGATTTAAGCAGCAGAGTAAGCATGCAAACATCTCTATTTTGTTTTAGATGAGTCCATTTTTGGCTGTGACTTTCAGCCTTCTTGTAATTCACATATGATAGGTGGATTAAAAACTTCTTTTGACTGAACGGTTAGGTTATGGGACTTTGTCTTTTATTTTGAAATATATTATTCTTCTATTCCAGTGAACGGTGCTTACAGGATTACCTGATATGGCTGCAATGTAACCATCAATGTAAGTAAATGTTTCATCATGGTATCCTTGAAGTATTCAATTTAAATTCCTGAAAAATGCTTTGTCATTGAAAATTATTTTTCCGCCATTGAATCCTTAATGTTCCAAAGAAATACAGCAATACCTCAGTTGCCAAATGGTTTCAAATTTGAACTTTCTATTTCTCAACCAGCAAAAAAAAAAAATATGATCAGGGTTCATAACTTTGTCCTTTTGTCAAACCAAACATGCAACTTGGAGAAACCTGCGCCAGGCCAAGGATGAGTCACATGTCATGTCTGGCCACAGACACTGATGAGCTGATGAGTGATGTCTCTATGCTGCTTGGGCCCAGACAGCTAATAATGCTTGTGTTAGTGCATTACAATGTTCATCATTGTGCTTTTCTGTGTGTTTTTATTTATATAGAATATCATCACCACAGCTCCAAAGAAAATTAGTAATACCAGCAGTAAAACTCAGAGAAAAACTGAGAACTATGGTAAAGTTAAAGCAAAAACTCATTGCAAAACTTCTTAAAGTACAGCAGAAATGAATTTATGAGTATAAGTTTTGAACCTTGCAACCAGCCACTTAGTTTTCTTTATTTCTTATGGAAAAAAATATGTGCAGTTAGTGGGTGTGATGGCAACACATGTGTAATCCTGGCACTGGGGAGGCTGAGGCAGGAGAATCACTGTGACTTGGAGGCCATCCTGGGCTACAAAGTGAGTTGAAGGCCAGACTGAACTGAATAGTGAGACACTGTCTCAAAGAAAAAAATAGAGTTCAGTTTTTGAACTTGTGCATGTTCAAATGCCAATTTGGAACACAGTGAATTTCACACCTAAGGTATCACTGTACTACAAAGTAAAATATATGTACTTCAATTATTTTAATAGCATGTGGAGAAAAACTAGTGGCTCACGAAGTTGCTCCTAAGATTGTTGGGGGAACTGATGCCAAAGAAGGGGCCTGGCCCTGGATGGTTGGTCTCACTTACAACGGCCAGCTGAGCTGCGGTGCGTCTCTTGTCAGCAGTGCCTGGCTGGTGTCTGCCGCGCACTGTGCATACGGGTGAGTATGACGTCACATGTCCCCAGCCAGAAAAGCCTGCGCTGCAGGTGCTGCCCACCGCCCTACTCCACACAAACCCCCAAGCCATCCCACCAGGAAAGTGCTTTCAGCTGTTATTGTCCTATAAACTTTCTAATTATTTTCCACTTAAATCATATATAAATCATACATAAAATAGTATAAAAATAAAATTCAATTAAAAATCATCAGTTATAAATATCAACAGTTCATATTTCCTACATCCAATGAAATTGAAAATGCCTCCCATGTCAAAAAGATAAATATTTTTGGAGTGTGGAATTAACTAGAATTTAATGTATAAATTGCACTTCTTATCATTTAATTATGATAATATTGCTTGCAGATGGTCAGAATCAAATGATTTTGAGAAGGAGCCTTCAAATTGCAAATATATTTTGGTCTATAAATTCACATGCAAGCACTTAGCTGTAAATAAAAATATTTAGTTCCCAAGTTAGAACTACTTTAATGGTTTGTGACTAAAATTTAAAAGTGATATCATTCATAAATAAACGGATTTTGTTTAAAAATGGTAAAATATATCCCAAAAGCTAGAATTTATTTTCTCTCTCTGAAAGCAGTCACTCTTAAAGCTGCGGCCCAGGATATAGAGAGTAATTCTAGAAGAGCAAAGGCAAAAAGAAAATAACCCTGAGCATGGGAACACATTAATTTTCTACTTCATGCAAGGGAAGACAACTCTTCAGATACTTCTGTGGTTCAGAAAGAAAAAGAGGGTAAAGGTGGCTTCCTCTTATGAGACTTACGTGCCTGCTCTCGGACTGAGCCCCTGCCTCCACCTAGGGAAGGCCTCCAGGTGATGCGCACACCCATGAAGGTCAGGGATACCTCTCACGCCCTACCTGTGTGTGCAGGCATGGAAGAGACAGCTGTAGTTAATCAGACTACCTACTGAAACTCTGCCAACATAGACAGTGAACATTGTCCTGTATATAAAGATAAATTGTTAGACAGAAAGAGTTGTCCTGAAAGTTTTGAAAATGAAGAACAGCAGGAGAAATGAGTATGAAAGGATAGAGACGATGTCAAAGTGCCAACAGTTTCCAAAATTTGGTCCTAGGAATCTGAAGAGATAGCACTGTAGGTCATATCTAGATAATCCACTCGCTGGCCTCCAGGGAAGTGCTAAGTAAGCTCATTAGATGTTCAATCTCCATCTAAAACTCTCTGATCTTGTGCATTAGGTACTGTATTTAAAAATTTAAAGAGAATAATAGTAAAAAAACAATAGAAATTATACAGAATTTCACTAAACAAACAATAGGAATTCAACAATGGTTGTTATATTGCATAATGTTGTCTTCAAATCAGTTGTTCAGATTACCAGATATAAGCATGCAAAGTTGATCAAAAAAGTTATGAAAATTAAAAAGGAGAGAGAAAGAAAAGTTTAAGCATTAACTGCTTCTTTGACTAGACCGGCAGAAATCAACAGTAAGGTACTGTACTTAAGAAGGTAATTCTAGTGTTTCTCACACTCAGTGTTCCCCATTTTGACTTCTATCTCTTTTATCTGTTTTCAGTCATGTCATAACAATACGTCTAGCAGCCAATTTTCTATCTTTTGTTGAATATGGCTTTAGTCTTCATTTATATATATTCTCTGTTTCAGGCAAATCACAGTTGGGTAACATCTATATTTTTTTCCAATACTGGGAATTAAGATCTATATTGTAATTTTGCTACAGATAAAAGGAGTTTAAGCTGAAGTGTTAGTCATTTATGTCACATGTAGCTAGCTGCTACAACCTTGCAGTACTAGCCCTGGATTTGGTACATTCCTCTGTTCGATGTTCTTGCAGAATGTATGCTTTCTAAATGTCAACTAGGCTTGCAGTAACATTAGTGACATCTTTCAATTATTTCTCTTACAAGTGTGCATTTATAGGTCAGTGGCATCAATATTATGTCTTTTAAAACTACAGATATATAAAGGAAATAGAAAGCCAGTTTCATCTATGGTGAACATGATGCAGAACATAAAATGTCTTCAGTGTCAAAGTGAACAAAAAAGGAAAAAGATAAGGTAGACTAGCATTGTGATGAATTCGAACTTATGTTTCTATCTTCACATTTGGCTGTCTTTAGCTACTTGGTGGAATTACTTTTTCTTTCTCTAGTAGCCAAGATTTCTTGCCTTTTTGCTTCATGTTTCTACTTAAGAGTTTCTGACACTACTTTAGATATTCTTATAAAAATGTTTTTGTCATTATGCTAACCCTGTTACTAGGGTCTTTAAAATCCTAATTATGAAATAAAAAGTTAATTTTCTAATAGAAATGAACCCAGATAAAGCAACATATTAAACCCATACCACACAAATGGCTTGTATTGAATGCAAACTTACTCCAGGAGTTATTATTTGCTTCTTAAAATCTTTTTCCAGAAGAGAACAGTTTACTATTTCTTGTAGTTTGGTAATCAGGGATGACTCAGGCTCTGCTCTCTGTGGGATCTGCAGACTTAGAAATCCAAGATGGTGGTTTCCTGGCCTGGTCTGGCACCTCCGCTGTGATGACTGAACAGCTAGGGCTGGCTGAGTGTTGCTCCTTCCATAGAGCCTTTCACACAACTTGTGCTTCCTCAGGGGATTGCAGTTGTCACAGATCGGATCTAAACTGGCCCCCAAATATCATGTGTTTGAAGGTGGTTGAACCATGTAAACATGTTACTCATCAGTGGACCACCCATGAATCAGGAGCCAAATGTGCTGGTAGGTGGCAGGGCCACGCTGGAAGCGGCTCGCTGTGTGCATGGCCTGAGAGTGTGCGCCCTTGGCCTGGGCTCCCCACTGTGCTCTGTACCTCCTGGTGGGCACTCTTCCCCTCATTCACCTGTGCTGTGCTTTTTCTCCTGGGAGCCAGCTGACCCTTGACTGAAACCGTGATCCACAAAATACTTCTCCTCACTTAAGGTGTGAGTGTTGGGTGACAAGTGGTTCAGGCCACTATTTTAGGGTTGGTGGATTTCTCATACAGTGGTTCAGAAATGACAGAGTGCCGTCTTTGCCACATTTTATTTGTCATGCCAAAGCTAAAGGTCAAGAAGAGAAATATATGTTACTGTTTACTAAGACAAGTAGAGTATGTACACAAGTAAGAACGGATTTTGCAGGTCCCACTCTTTCAAAGCTAACTACCACACTTAGGAAAGATTTGTCTTTCATTTAAGAAAGGTCACTCTCCCCAGTGACATTTAAGTATGGGTCATTAGTCAGAACTGGATTGCATGCTCAGTACTAGGTGAAAGGAAGGTTGGGAATTCAAGTATTTTTCTCTCTACCTCTGCAGTTGTAGCCAAGAGAAGTAAAGGGGATTGGGTTGGGTGTTGTGATTTGTACTCTATCTTCTTCCTCACACCATCTGGCACAGGAATTCCACAGGAGAGTGACTTTGGGATGCCCCATAAGACATTTGGAATACCTTCTCCAGAACTCTTTCTTTGCTACCTCTCCATGCTTACTAACTTGCCAATATGGTGCTTTGGCTCCTCTTTTCTCCTTGCTCCATTTTCTCAGCTCTTTCCTTAGCAGTTACTAATGTTTATTAATCGTAAAAGTTTATGCCATTTGCTGGGATATTTCCATACATTTATGTATCATGTCTTGATCAAATCTATCCACCCTTCTTCTACCCAATCTCACAGCCCCCTTTCCAGCCCCTAATAATTTATTTTCTAATTCAGGTCACCATTATCTTTTAAAAATTTCCACATGTAAGAAATAAGATGTGATGCTTGTCTTCCTGTGTCTGGGTTTTTCCACTTACCATGACATCTCTCATTTCCACTCATTTCCCCAATAATGACATGATTCCATTGTTCTTTAAGGCTGACTCATGCTCTATATTTTATTTATCCACTCAGATGTTAATAGTTACCCATATTGTGAACAGTTGTGGTAAACAGTGCCAAAATAAACACTAGTATTATATTGGTCACATTCCTCTTCCCTGAGACACAATATCAAACACACAAAACTTGAACTGGAAGAAGTTCATTTTGATTCATGGGTTTTAGAGGTGTCAATCAGCAGTCTTCTGGCTCTAAGGCAGTAGCAGCCTGGTGGTAAATCTGTCCACAGGACAGAATGGCTTCTTGTAGCAGAGAGGAAGCAGAAAGCAAAGAAAGATAAACACTCATGTAAGTCATATCTCCAGTGGCCTAGCTTCTAGCTTTTCTGACCAGGCCCTGCTTACCAACTCAACTCTGAACTCATAAATGGATAACTCTGGTGAGCTTAAAGCCCCTACACTCCAATAACCTTCCAAAAGCCTCTGCACCCATACAGCTTTGGGCAGGGCATTCTAGATCTATACCATTACAGGTAGACTCTCTTTTGTGCTGACTTCATTTCTTATCGATATATGCTCAGGAGTGGGATACCTGGATCACATGGAACTTCTATTTTTCATTCTTTTGAGGAACCTCCACTCTTTTCCACAGTGTTCATTTTAGCTCACAGATGGTAAAATGGACTAATTGTACTGTAATTCTACTGTCTCTAGTCATTATGTCAACACTCCCAAAGCAAATGCTTGATGCTTATGAAACATCCTAAATATCCTTCTGCCGGTTTTGGTTCCCTATCACTGAATTCTGGTCCTTTATCATTGACTTGTTTCCTTCTATCAGCTTAAAAGAGGGACATGGATAAGAAGGGGCCAACTGAACTGTGATTTAAAGAGCAAAGTTGGGATAACCAAATGAAAGCATTTCTATTTCATAAATGTGATTCACCCTATATGTGGTAACAGGGAAACAGCTTAGTATTGAGTCTTAGATTCTTCATCTGTAAGTTGACCGATCCTGTTGGATTGTTTTAAGGAAAAATTAAGATGCTGAATTCTTTTTCATTTTATGAATCTTGGAATTGACCAATAAAATTATTGACAAAAATTTTATTTTGGCAGTTTCAAACAGGAAATCCTGCAAAAAATATTTAGGTCTTGCACAATAAATATTCAACAGATTTAATTTCTGAACTGTCAATATAGGTTTACCAAATGAACAAAAATTTGATGAATACCATGAGAGCATTTAGAAGACCAAAATGACAGCTATTTCAAGGATGGCTTCAGTACGACACATTGCTGTCCTCAATGTAGGTGCTCAGTTCACAGATA
>NDGN011213857.1:0-14802 GCA_002564285.1 Tympanoctomys barrerae
TCTCTCTCTCTCTCTCTCTCTCTCTCTCTCTCCCCTTCATACTAGAGATTAAACCCAGGGCTTTCACACTAAGCTACATCCCCAGCCCTTTTTTATTTTGAGACAGGGTCTTGCTAACTCACTAAGTTGCCTGGGAGAGGCTCACACTTGTAGTCAGTCCTCCTGCATCAGCCTCACAGAGTGCTGGGATAACAGACATGTGCTTCCTCACCCAGCCTAGACCTGAATTCTTGAGCAATTTGTCAGGGCCTTGTACAGTAATCTTTTCCTACCTCAGTGGCCCCATCTGTACGGGTGGGGATGCTACCTCCCTACCCTTTCACATCGGGTTACCCTGTGTTGAAGGGGATGTTAGGTCAAAGTTAACTAAGCTTCACAAGGGATAGGCTTAAGCTATCCTTTCTTTATCAGAAGTGGGTATGACCATATCTTTTCCATGATGCTGTAAAGAAAATTAAAGACAACATATAATATTATATACTATATAAGTGTGCACATAATATAGATAAAATTCTCAGCCTGGTTCCTGACATTCATTTAGTAGTTTAGAACAAAAAAGATTCAATGAAAGGAGAAGAGCCTGGGGGGTGGAGCTGGATGGAGCCCACTGCCTGGAGGAGCTGGGAAGGAGACCACAGTCCTGCGTCTTCTGGGAGGGCTCCTGGCCTAGGCCGTCACCCTGGAAACTGGCCTCCGAGCCTGCCAGGCCTCTCCCTAAGGGCCCAGGCCGCTCTTGCCAGTCTCCCCCAGGCCTTTGTCAAGTCTGGCTCTCCCAGCAGCCTCACTGCGTGGAGGTTTTGTGACAGGCACAATTCGACACTCTGAGGAGACCACCCAGCTTCCTCTCCCAGAGTCTCCCCAGTACAAAACTGTCCCTCTGTGTCCCAGCGACCTCCCACTCTGCCCAGACCCCTCCCGCTTGTCCTCTCTGGCCAAGGGGACAAGAGGGCCTGCTGGTGGGAACCCAGGGAACCTGGTGCTGAAGCTCTGTTGGAGCAGGAGGCCGCACTCCATGCCTGGGCTGCTGCTGCCACCCTGTGGCAAAGGCCTGACAGCCTACAGTGGCTCAGGCCAGACCAGGCAGAAGCAAGGCCACATCCAGCAGCCCTGTCACCAAGATACTGAGGTAAAATGAGGTTCCTTCCCTAGTTTGGTTAACGCACATGTATGGGATCTACTATGTCCCAGGGACAGTAGTAGGCAATTGTCAATAGAACTCTCCCTTCATGACCTATATTTTAATACTGTACATGGACAATACAAGATGCTGTGTACTACATGATGTCCCACTGCTGACATTCATATGTCCAAATCCTAGCCCTCCGTGGGACTGCATTTGGACAGAGGATGACATTTGGAAGTGATTAAGTCTAAGTGAGGTCCTAATGGTAGGATCCTAAACCAGTTGGGTTCTTGGCTTTATGGGGGAGGAGGTTCTTCATGAATTGCACCAAGTGAAGGCCACAATGAGAAGACAGCCAGAAATAGAGCCCCGGAGAAAGCAGTCTCACCAGGACTCTAACCTGGGATTTTTGGCCTCCAGAACTTTGGGGAGTCAATACGTATTGGTTTGAATCTCCCAGGTGTGGCACATTGTTATGCATGGGTCCAGTATTATCATTGTTATGAAGAACAATAAAGCTGGCTAAGAACTGGTGAGGGACAGGGGCACTATGTAATGAGAGTTCAAAGAAGGCTTTCTGAGGAGGTGCTTCAGGAGGAGACACCTGGAGAAGGCAGACCTCAAGCCTGTGGATTCAGAGGGAAGAAAAACCCTGTCCAAGATCCAAGTGTGCAGGACAGGCTGCTTTGTATGTAGATATGAGGAGGAGGTCTGCATGGTTGGAGGAAGAGGACAGAGTTCTAGACGTGACACAATGATGCTGGAGGTTTGAGAGCTAAGCAATCCTTTATTTTGGTTTGAATGTGTCTCTTTGAAAACTCAGAAGTCAACAATGTGATGGATTTAAGAGGTGGATGTGGTGGATTCCAGTGGTGGGCCTTCAGGGCCACAGGTAAGGAGGGCTCCTCCTTCATGAGTGGCATGAAGGCTCTTCCATGAGAGACTCCAGGCAATATGAGGCACCACACCCTCCAGCCTTCTGCTGCAGAGGACAGAGCCTTTCCCTCTTCTGGAGGATTTGGCCCTCACCAGATAACTGGACCTGCTGGTGCCTTGAGTGTGAGAAAATAAATTTCTGTTCTTTATAAAGGACCCCTCCCAGGTGTTTTGTTCCTGGCTGACACCTCATCTTCCCCCATTCAAGTAGCCTCCTGTGTGTGACACAGCCACTTTTTATCTAAGCACTTGGCACCTTTCAGTACAATGCCCTGGTCCTTGTGCTCCCTCTCTCTTCTCTCCCAGCCCACCACACATGGGTCCTGTCAGACAGGCTGGCTCTCAACCTGACACCCTCACTTGATAGGAGAGAGAAAGCTCAGATATGAAAGCCTCTCCTGTTCTGGCACAGGACACTCAGCACTGTCACAGAGTGGAGCCAGCGTCCTTCTGACCACAGGGCTCTCGGCTTCTCTCATACCCATCCTCTAGGACCAGAAACTTCCCTCACAGCCTCCCTTCTTTTCCTAGCTGCCCCTACACTGGAAGGATTAAATTTTCTATTTTTCTATAGTCCACTCCTCTTCCTATCTGAATCTTCCAGTGAAAACCTTGTAATCTGGCTCACTAGGCCTGGCTTTTGATAACTAAGGAGGAAATTAAAGAATTTAGAAAATCTTCTTTCTGTACAATACCCAGCCTGCTCAAACTTATTGCCTGGAAATGGGATCCGATTTTGAAGGCCAGGGGCATACCCCACTGGTA
Organism: Tympanoctomys barrerae; assembly: GCA_002564285.1. NCBI lineage: Eukaryota > Metazoa > Chordata > Mammalia > Rodentia > Octodontidae > Tympanoctomys > Tympanoctomys barrerae. Next base: position 2,825 of record NDGN011213857.1, read on the forward strand.
GAATATTTGTCTAACATATATGAAGCTCTCTGTTCCATCCCAGGTATACAACACACACACACACACACACACACACACACACACAGTTTGAGAATCAGAACTCCAACACTATCAATGTCCTTCTGCTGTAATTATCCTAACTTCTTCAGACAAACTAGTGGCATTGATTAACTTGGCAGAAAGTATGTTCTGACAAGCAAAAGAGAAAATCATATCATACCTGCCTTCCCAAATATTATGTCATTATAGAAAAATGAGGCCCGGTAATGGGGAGATATTCATTCAGGTTCTTTTTCATATAACAGATTTTTCAAAGACTGGTTTTCCTCTTCCTGTTTCTCCCTTGGAGATGTATTCATTTATAAATTCAAACTCTTTCTGCCTTTTATGCCTGGCCTTATTTTCCTCCCATAATTTCCTCCACTTCTTCCTCTAAGAGCGCAATCCACTCCGGGCCATGCTGCCAGGTCACCCTGAACCTCTTAAATGCACTCTTGAGGCCCCATAGAGAAAAGACAAGAGCCCCCACTGGGGAAGAAGAGGAGGCAGTGTGGGGTTCAGACAGTCAAGGAGCAGGGAGGGACAGGGTCTTGTAGACCCTGCAGGATCAAGCCTCAATGGAGCTTGGTCCTTTCTTCACAAAAGAGCCTTATTACAAAAAAAGAGAAGGCTTAAAGTAAAATTAATGGAAGTCTTTTCAAATCTCTTCCCTGAAGATCAAGGAAATCCTTGGCCTAGGAAAGAGGTCAGCATTTACCACCCACTTCCTGCCATATGGAAAGCAGAGAGCAAGCAGGACGGCAATAACATCTCCTCTTTGATTCCCACTCAGGCAGGAAAAGGAAAATCAAGGAACAGATTGAAGCAGCACAGAGAAGCCTTCCGTATTTGCCTCAGATTCAGGCTTTGCAGATGCAGCCTTGAGCAGCTGATACCTGGGTCACCCCAGGCGTCACCCCAGACAGTTAAACCTGTGCCCTGGCTTCATAGGCAGAGCTTCCTGCTGCAAATCAGACCCCTCCCCTCGGGCACTGTACATCCTGGGACAGTAGCTTCCCTCCTGTAAACCTAGTATTGCCTGCCTATGGAAATAGTAGTAGAATCAAAGACACTAGTGGGGACACAATCAGGTCACACTTAGCCCATGCCCAGTACATACGTATGTTCAATAAACAGCGTCCCCAGGGCTGAAAATCAGTGCACCAGCACAACTACACTGGCCGCTCAATTGTCCTGTCACTTCTGCTTAGCTGGCAGGAAAAGCTTTTTTTTTTTTTTTACACTATCACGTCTTAGTATTGTTACCACTGTGTCAACAGTACCTAAGTTTTCAGTTTGTCTCCTATGACTGTGTCTAGAAAGGAAAAGATCTGGCCGCAAGAGGGCAGCAAATCCCCTCCATTGCGCTTCCCAGCTCTGAAGTGTCATCAGGCTGCCCAAATATTTCCATCTACATCATTTGGACTGAAGTGGGCCTTAAAGAGGGTCGCTCTGCAGGCCAGTCGTTGGAGCCCCAAGGGGCAGCCTCACCTGCTCCTTCCCATCCACAGCAGAAATCTTCAGGGGTCCTTTGTAGAGACTGGGGCTCTGTTCATGAGACACATGGTATTTCTCTGCTCCTGATTTCTCTTCCCTCTCTTGAGTCCGCCCGCTGCATTTCTCTCTCCCGGACTGCCAAGCCCTCAGACCGAGATTCAGACCGCTTACTGGCTTTCCATTTCTGCTCTGCCTAAAGCATCATCCACTCCTGCCTCAATGGCCAACACCACCCCCAACACCCCACCCCACCCCCCACCCCACCCCACCCCACCCCCCGGCCAGGCCACGGTTCTGGAGCACTCATTTCCACCCTGAACTCAGACTCCTACTTGTCTACACGGAATCAGACCAGAGTCGAGTCTACCAAGCAGGTCACGATGAATATGGCTTATTTGAACGCTGCAAGCGTGCTGGGCACTAAGTTAGCAGCTGTGTGTGTCCAGGTAGAGAAGGGAGGCTAGGAGTGCTGTGACCCATGGAGCAGCTGTAGTCTCAGGGAGGGCGTTTATGTGCTGCGTTGTTCACTGAGTGCGCACCACAACCTGAGGGAAACGTTACACCTTCTCCAGCCCTCCGATGGGGTAAGACGGACAAGATACTAATACTTACCATGCACAGAGCAGGCAGTCGCAAAACAGCAGGCATTATTATCGTAAGTCGGGTTCAAGGATTGCGCATAAAGCAATGCCCACCGCGCTATGGAGAAGATGCTCAAGACTCCGAAGAGCTGGAGTGCAAGAAGCCTGCCCCCTTCCTTGGAGAAAGATGAGATGCACAGACTGAAAAGCAGCTTACATAAACTCTGTTTTAAAACACTTCCAGTTCCCTAGTGAAAGTTGAGTCAGTCCTGGCAGCTCTTCCCTCACCTCCCAGATCCTAGGGCTTAATGCTCCAGGTGGGACATGTCCCAGTCCCAGTCTCATTCATAATGCTGCCTTAATTCACTGATGGCTACGTACTGTGTACCATCCCAGCAGAGATCCCGTGAGGGAAAACAATTAAATGAGTAAGGACATCCCCGTGATGAGTGCAAAGCGGGTCAGACGGCATCACAGAGAAGCCACGTTACACACTGTCTTCCTCTCTCCCACTCTGCAAGGCTAGTGGTCCAGCAGCTCTGCCTGTGAGCACCAGAACACCAAACTAAAAGCAGGATTCCTCTATGCTTCAGGGTTTCCAGCCACTGGTTTTAGGGCTTAGTCCCTCTTCCACATCAGAAATGTCCTTATTTATTTGAACTAGAAGGTTCTCCTAGCACATACAATATAAAAACAGGAAAGGGATGTATATGCATATATTGAGAGCCTGTCACAAGTCAGGCATCTCCTGACAGCCCTCTGGACAGGGATTATTCTATCCATTTCATATCCGAGAATGTTGGGGTTCAGAGGACAGTAACTTAATCAAGGGAAAGTCGTGATCTCAGTCCACATCCAATCCCAGCAGGTATCCCCCATGCCTGGCTACTCTAACTCTGATGAAGCACCGCACACGCAGACCTTCATTCAGAACGTATGGTGGGACAATCTGCTAGGTTAGTGCTTTTCAAACTGTAGGTCATCAGCTTTGTAGGTCCCAACCAGCATCTCATTTATTCATTTATTTCAATATTTTGGTGTTGGAGATTAACGCAACAAGGCAGGAGCTCTTCTCCTGAGCTTCATTCTCAGCTCCAGGATATTTTACTGAAAGAAGGGGTAATCACATGTATTGAGGCATTTACCCTGGAGTTATTCTTACTGTTTGTGTGCTTAGGATTTTATTTTGTGTTACGTTTCATGAGTAACACATTTAAAGCTACAGCTGATCAATAACCAATCAATAACTTTTTCATCTCACCAATTCAAGAGTTTCAGTGCCTTCAGGTTTCCAGAACTGACCAGCTTCAAGGAACGTTCATCTTTTAAATACAAATTATCCCTTAGGAAGGGATGCTTGGACTTCTAGAGCCAAGCATTCCTTCACCAGGCATTTTATAAATTCAGTTCCAGTTGTGCTAACATCTGTTCTGATCCAGTCCCCCAAAATTGCCTCACATTCTAGTGAATTGAAGAGGGGCAGCACAACCAGGTTAAGCTTCTTGTAGGCAGCCGTGTCCCTGTGATGCTTGACAATGAGGACACAAGTGTACTCTCACAAAGCTTTGGAACAGAACCCAGCAGAGGAATCCCATGCCAGCACTGACATCTGGTGGTTGTCTAGACACCACACCCCAGTGTCTTAAGCTCAAAGGAAAATATGGCCCTGAGGGTCAGGTACCAGCCGGGACTCCAGCAGAGCTGAGTCTGTGTATCCCAACTCTCCTCCTGAACCACTTTCCTCCTCCATGCAACTGGACTGAGTAAGGTAGGGGGAAGCAGGAGGATTTGAAACCACATATAGCAGGGTCTCTCCTGTCCCTGGACCTTGGATAAGCTCAGCTGCAAAATCAGAATAAGAAAACAATTGACAGTGGGACTTGGAGTATCTTATTTCTGTTCAAAACAATTCCTTCCATGTTAAGTATCAGACATTGTTTCCATCCCCTTCCATCACTTTATTTAAAGCACTCTCACCCTTCGCAGTCTGGAGGCTTGCTTCTTACCATCGTTGCTTACTCGAATAATAGCTAATATTTATGGAGAACCATATTTATTTACTATGAGCCAGGTATCCTGAGAGATTTACATGGTCAAAAGCAAGTCACATCTGCCTATGACATAGACTATTACCTCACTCTATTTTACTGATAAAGAAAACAGTTGGGGTTGAGATTAAATAGGATGCCCAACCATCACATCTTGGAACTCAGTTTTGAAACTCAACAGTGGGGCTCCAGACAGCACTTTTAACCTCTGAGCTAAACTTGACTCTTGCCTCTTATTGAATCCTTAAATGTAGGGCTCTTCATGTGTATTTTCTCATTGATCTTTACAAAATCTTTATGAAATAGTTCTTAGAATTATCTTCATTCTATAAATGTTATATGGTGGAGGTCAGACGGCATAGGCAATGTCACGAGGTAAAGATAAACTGCAATCTAGTTTTAGAGTCTGGCAGACAGAACAGTCCTTCCTGTAGAAGACATTTCCTTGCCAGATAGTTGGCTACAGTGGCAGTGACCAGACCCCACTGATAAAGGAAGCCAGTCCAGCTTTTGTGGCTGTACCATCATGCAACACCAAGGAGAGATAAACAGGCGGGCCCAGCAGACTGTCAGTGTCTTTCTTGTGTGGGGTCTAGAGGCAGGTGACAACAGTACTGATAGTAACAGAGCTCTCAATCCAGTGGCAACCATCCCTAACATGGCTCCTGTCGCTGCTTGACTTCAACCTTCCAGTGTCTTCTTACAACTCAATGATAGCATCCAACTCCTACAGAGTCCTAAGACCTTTTGTACTGGACCCCTGCTATCCTCCCCAACCTCATTCTCAGCTCTCACCACATCAGGCTGGAAGTGACAGCTGCCTGAAGTTCTTACCTTATGCTCAGGAAACCATTCTCCTAGCCCCAGGCCTTGGGGGCAGATGCTGTTTCTTACCCAGAAGCCTGGCAACCTGCTCCAGCTGTCCTCCCACACCCACCCCCTAAACATGCACCCCACCTGCTCCTTCCTCACTCCAGTCCCAACTGCAGTGGAGGAAGGATGGACCTTGGGAAGTCTTCCCAGACCTCTCTTTTATGCCCCTTGGCCACCTGATCACTATTAGGATGCACAGTATATACATGTCATGATGAGTTACAGATGGCCACAGAGATGGCATCTATTTAGGTACTACGTCATTCTCCTTCCCAATGTTTCTCAGTACAGGTGTGTTGTAGTCAGGATTTACAAGGGAATGGATTTAATATTACATGACACATAATTTATAGGATTGTTTTATAATAGTCAACCAAAGAGTCAAATGCAAAAGAGTTCAGGAGATCTGTCCACACAGTAGAGACCTAAAGAATCCTGTTGCACGAGTCCAGATGAAGACCTAGAGTCCATGGCATTGTCTCCTGCAAGTCTGTATCAAGGATCTGCACTGGAAAAGCCCAATGGTAGGTGGTGAAAGCGAGAAAGTCCACACCAGTGGGATGAAGGATCTGTGGTAGCAAGCTGAAGGATCTGCAATGGAGCCAGGAAGCCATGCTCAAAGTAAGGACCAGAGATCCCCCAAAAAGAACCCCAGCCAATCTCAGGGACAATGAAGACCCAAGTTCCTCTGCATGACAACAACCAAGTTCCTATCAGGAAAGCCACCATGACAAGCTTCTCCAAGAGAATGAACAACACACCATCTTCCCTCTAGTTGTCTTTTCATGCTGTTGGCAACAATCCTCAGCTGGGGCTTCCACACCTAACACCATGCTGACTCAGTTCATCTGGATGTTACAAGTTGACCATTAGTTAATCCACCACAGGTGTTACTGGCTTTTAGGAGAAGACTACTCCTCAGTTGGGACTTCCCTGAGAACTGCTGGCATTTCTGATTCGTAGATGGCAAATGCTGGTAAGTCCCTACCTCTCTACCTTGCCTATAATGCCTCCTCATTCCCCATCTTCTTGTCTCTATTGCTATGATAACAAAAATACCCTTTAAAAAAAAAATCTGCTGGGAAGTCACATGATTTGGGGTAAACTGTCCCAGGTCAAAAATTATATACTTCAATTGAATTAGGCATTCACAGTGTTTATGACACTTTTATATTGCATGTCTAGGATTGCTGCTTCTTGGGTCCCTGTCACAAGGCTCCTGGAGACCCTGTTAATGTTAGTGAGATTGAGCTGCCCACCAGAGACGTGATGAATCTGCCCAAGTGAGGGGTGAAAGTGGAAGAGTCCAGATAGACAAAAATGTTGGTCACTGCCAGAACAGGAATAATACACTATTTCCCATTTTCTTGACAAACTTTGTGAAGACAATAATTGTTTTTTCTAGTTTCTTATTATCCATTGTTAACACCAAACACACAAGCTATAGACACTGAGTCTGGGTGGGGAGTAAGAGGCCAGCCTGAAGATAGCTTATGTGTTTTAGAATGGTGCTGGGATTTAGAAATCAAATATGTTGAATATTCAGCATTGCTGATGCAGAGTTTTAGTAGGAAAGAAACAGTTCTGACATGACTGGAGTCCTCAGTTCTCTGAAATGGAGATACTTTGAAATGCCTGTTTTTCCCACTGGTAGAGCAAGGAAGACCCTGTTGGGATTTCTTTAATGAACATGCCATTCACCTTTCTATTTTGAAGAGCAGTCATTCCTAATATCAGGCCTTGTATCTTTATCCATGTTAGCACACAAAAGGGTTAAGAATGAATTTCTGTTATAAAAGACCTCTGGAATCATCTTTTCATTTACGCCCTTGGGCACTGATCACTTCAATAAAAACCACACACCTTGGTTAAAACAATTAGCCTTGACAATGTATGTGTAAGGAGAGTATTAAATTGTATGTTCATTTTCTTCTTTTTTGACCATACATATTAGATAATAGAGACAAGAAAAATAGGTAGAAGATGACTTTAAGTGATTTGGGGCATCATTACAAAGTGAGGTCGGTGAGATTTTTGTCTTCCTGACAAATTGAAGGAAGCCAGCAGAACAAATCTTGTTTCAGGAGTGCATTTTCACTGAGCTGCTCTCTAAATGGAGATGCATTTCTTTCACAAAGAAAAATCAAAGCTCTTCAACTGGCCAAAGATAAAATGACAAATTTGGCTTCCAGCAATACATTCTTGACAGCTACTCAGGTTTCAGGAAAAGAAAATAAGGAAATTAAATTTGACAGAAATGAAAGGAAAGAAAAAAATGGATTTTTTTGCACTTGGAGTCTCAATATCTTTAAAGGATTTGGGGGCAACTCTCTAAACAGACCAGTTAGGTGTCTCCCCCACGTTTCCTTAAAGCTGCAAGTGTTATTTTAGTGGAGCTGTCGCCCTGCAGACAAGAGACGGTGTCCACCTTAGTCCATGGATTGACTACATGATGACTTGCCCAAGACAACTTAAAAACAAACATGAGCCACAACCTGCCAGGAAATGAATTGCACAGCTTTCCATCAGGCTTCATTTCTGCAAATTCCCCAGGACACTTCTGCAGAATTCTTGTAAAAACTTCCTCTCTAGTTTGGGCTTCAGGCAAAGGAGAAGTTCTGCTCAAGTTTGGATAACTATACTACCCTAGGTAGCACTAGCTATTTAAACTTCAATTAAATAATTTATTTAAATCAACTATTGAAATTAATTGGTTGTTTTTTAAATGAAATTTAGAAGTTGATTCTAAATTGCAAGTGCTCAGTAGCCACGTGTGGCTAGTGGTTAGCAGGACTGTGTACAGCACAGATACTGTATAAAAACATGGCCATCATGGTGGGAATCTTACTCTCTAGTTGTCTCTGAGCTGATATGTGGATATAAAAGTGCTGGGGTTGGGGCAGAGGTGGCACAAAAGGAAAACAGCTGTGGGGGAGAGGCTGCAGTAGCCATCTGTGATCAACCACAGGACAATTTGAGCAGTGAAATAATTGCTGATCATGATCTCCATGTATTCTGATTCAAAACCTGAAAGAAACAAAGATGGCTCAATGAGATGTGGTTCCCGCTCCCAGGAAACTCAGAATAGGATGACAGAGAAAGAAACACTTATTACAACATCACTTTAATGCAGACTGCAGTGGCAAAGGAGACATATCAGGAGAGAGCCGGGGAGAGGCTGTTGGAGTTACCAATGAAAATTAAACCTGAGGTTAGTAAATGAGTGGAGGAGAAAAAGAAAAGGAGATCAAGGGTGGGAGAGGACACCAGAAGAGAAATGGCAGGAAATGGAGAGAAATGCAATATTGGAAATACTAACATAAACTCATCATGGCGTCAAGCAAGCAAAGGATGAAGATTCCCAAGATCACCAACAACCATTTGTATTAATCTTCCCCACCACTATGTTTGGAAAGATGTTGATCCTTAGGGAACAAGTATAAATTCTGAAATCAGAAAAACTTGGGTTTAAAAAATAAAGAAAAGAAAAACTTGGGTTTGAGTCCTGTGTTCGTTTCTGGGTAGCTATATGACCTTAGGCAACTTATTTAACTTCACTCAGCCTCCATTCTCTTCCTCATTAACATGGCTGGATATTGTAATAGCTGTTTCTTAGTACTTTCATGAGAATTAAATGAAATACTGGTGTGAAAGGTGCTTAATAGAGTTCCTAATTGATAGTCGGTACTTAACAAGTGCTAGGTTCTCCCCTTTCCTGAGGCAATGACTAAAACTACAGGCATTGGGAACAGATTGCTAGGTTCAACTGCAGACCGCCTCTCACAGGCTACGTGATCCTGGGCATACTGCATTCCAGAAGAGCATTCCCAAGTGACAGGTGAGTGTGGACATGACACAGCTCCTGCAGAGCACACCAGTGTTTGTGGCAGGAACAGCAGCCATTGAGACTGGTTGGACTCCGTTCACACTACTTTATGTCAAGGATAAATGTTGACCAGTTCACCTCACAGTTGGAATTTGAGAATGGTGGGAAACGCTCAGAACAACTGGGCAAGGGACAGTCAGGTAGGATTCTGTTTTGTTTACACTTGCCTGGTCAGCTCTGTTATAATCTGCATCAGTAATGACACCTCACAGCACTTCCTATGGTTGACACTTTTAGAATTTAATCACATACATGTGGGGCTTATGGTGTTATCTCTTCTGTAACAGATCATCTGCTTCCTTTTCATTTATCTCATCTCCCGAGCCAATATGTAATTTTCTTGAAAGCAAGAGCTGAGTAAACACTCTTTATATCCCACGTAGTTTGTAGCCCAGTCCTGTACTGGTTGCAGGAGGAAGGAAGCAAAGAAGGGAGGAATGTATGTGAATGGTAGAAACCTGAAATAAATAGGTGCTTGACAATAAAATTGCCATACTGGGCAAGATTCGCCTGGTCTAATGTTGCTATCTGATTAGGATATTATGTTGTGGGCAAGTTCAGTCCTTCTTCATGGCCATCTTAAATAATCAAGACTGGGTCTTGGACATACACTAGGAAAACCCTTAAAGTCATTAGATTTTTCTAGAATTCCTCAAATCCTAATTAGTCATTAGAACAGTCATTACTGTTCTAAATTATTTTAAAGAGATATATCAAATTAGCTCTCCTGTTTAAAAAATACTACACGAATTTATTCCCTTTGTAAAACATTTGAATGATAGGAAATATACAGCCCAAACCAAGGAAGTTGCCTTTCTCCCCTCTTCTCCCCTCCCATTTTCACACTGACAGAGCCCATTTATTGTGTTTCCCTGAAGCAATTTAACTCATTAGGTTCAGGTAAGGCATGTGTATTAGTGTCTTGCAGCTACTGTGACAAATTACTGCCAACTTAGTGACCTAAAACAGTACAAATTTATTCTTTCATTGTTCTGGAAACAGGAAGTCCAAATTAATATTATTAGTGAATAACAATCAGGGCCGTCTCCCTCCAAAGGCCCCATGGGAATCTGTTCCTTGCCACACCTGGCTTCTAGTGGCTTCTAGTGGCTGCTAGAAATCCTTAACTTGTGCCCACATCATGCCAATCTCTGCTTTGTGACCTTCTCCTCTTCTTCTGTATGGGCACAATGTCCCTCTGTTTCCCATCTATCGTAATTTCATTATGATCATATTTAGGGCATGTTGAATAATGCAGGATAATCTCACCAGCTCAAGATGCTTAACTTAACAGCATCTGCAAAGATAGCCTTTCAATATCTAGTAAAATTTATAGTTTCCAGGGATTTGCAAGCTGGTCCAGTATCTTTGGGAGCTATTAGCCTGTTATAATAAGTTGATACTTTTTATACATTTGAATCTTTCATTTAAAAATTAATCGCAATAGCAATAATAAACTGCTGGCCAGATCGTGTTTGTGCTAATAAAACTAAGAAAGTTTAATATTCTGATGAATCTCTGTTTTCTAACATCCCTTATCACTTTTCCTCCAGCTGACTTAATTATATTCCCTCTAAGGTCATCTTAAAGGAAGTGGGAAGGTCTCAGGTAATATGCAGCTGGTAATTTAAATTCAGGGCCTCAAGATAACTGTTTTTAATCTTCCTTTTCCTCCTCCCTTTGGTGAAGGTGACTTGACTCCCAGTGCTACCAGGCTCTTCCGGCCTGTTGCATCAGTTTACCAGCATGGCTGTTCAAGCTCATTGTCACAGCACCGTGATGAAAGATCTTCAGCAGCTGATGCAAGAGTGTGCTCTCTTGGGGCCCTCATGCCCAAGCAAGTTGGCTCTGTGCCCCCCTGTGGCAGCCAAGCTGCCTTACTGTGGAACATGCACCAGTCCCTGGAGCCCCTGAGATTCTGACTTTGCGAGCAACCTTCAGGGCTTCACTTGTACAGGAGAAGAGCTTTGGAGAACTCTCCACGCAGTTTGGTTGACTAAGCCAGGGAACAAGGCAGAGATACATCTACAGTGCAGGAGGCAGGAAACACAGAACAAAAACTCTAGCCTCCCTTGACCTGCCATCCTTCTCTGGTTCATTTGGTCCAACTTAAAAGATTAGATCCTTGGCACTTTCTATTTCTTCTGTGATTAAACATTGAAAGTGATGATTAACATTGCACCTATCAGGAGAAGTTGAGCTCAAAATTTAGCACCCACCTACTTAGACTCTCACTCGTCCTCACTCCACCTCACCACTATGTTTTACTTTGAAGAAGGAAGCAGTGAAATCTCAATATGAAACAACAGCTTCTAGAACTTTCATTTACCACCAGTAATTGCTACTCAGAGAAAGAATTTAAAAATTATAATAATAAAGCAGGACTCCAGTTCCCTACAGTCTGCCTGCCAGTTCTTCCCCCCGGTTTCTAGCACCTTATTTACCAAAATATTTTAGGTCAAGCATGAATAGTTGAGAATACCAGTAATTCTATTATTGGGCATGCTGACAAAGGACATAATGAAGAAATTAAACGCAGGTCAAACCAAGCTCATTGCACAAATACAGCCGTCTTTCTGGAGGGCTGGCAGGAGGAATGAAGGAGGTAATGTATCCAGCATACTCTGCACAGTGCCTGGCAAGCGGCGAAGGCTTCATAAATAGCAGTGACTGCTATTATTAGCCCAACAGTGGGGCCCGCGTGGAAACGCCACCCACGATTAAGGAAAGGGAAACAAGAGGAAGAAGGATGCACAGCTAAAGCTGGGGAGGAGAGAAAGAGGAGGGCGAGGAGGGACCGACAATCAGACAAGTTTTCCAAGTTTCCCTTGGGATAAACTCATACCCTAAATGCCTAGTCAGATATGATCATTTTTATCTGACTGTTAAATGCCACCAATTAAGCTAAGATCGTTATGCTTTTCGTGTATATCAGAAAACATCTTCCAAGGTTAGAAATGCAGTTAGGGGCTGGGGAGATAGCTCAGCAGTGTAAGTGCCTGCTTGGCAAACGCAAGGGTCTGAGTTTGATTCCTGGTACCAAAAAAAAAAAAA
>NDGN011213904.1:0-12203 GCA_002564285.1 Tympanoctomys barrerae
TCTCTCTGTCTACACACACACACACACACACACACACACATATTTTTTGTGTTCTATTTCTTTGACGAACCTTGACTAATCAGTCTTCATCGATTCTTATGCGCATTCAACATGTACTGCCACTTAGGAAATTGAATGACCGAAATAATCTTTGGATGGCAAATAAGATGTTTGACATTTTAATATCAATTTTGATTTCATATAATACAAATATTTAAAACAATTATGTTACATAAAAACCTAGAAAGCTTTTTTCAGACCTTTCGATGGAAATAAACATTTCAGCTTACAAAAACTGGTTATGTCAGTATCAAAATTAAAATTCATTATTCATAATTAAAACACATGCAGCATATAGATATTTATCAACAGTAAATACAGTGAGTGAAAAACCACAATCTTGGATGTCTAGAATGATCATGAAAAGTAATACAACAAGTCATTGAAAGACATGGTGAAGTTTTAGATTTAAGAAACTACTCCCATCACTGCAGATACTAGTATCATGTGTTTTGTGTGTGTGGTTCTACCATTGTCAAAGAATTAAGTTGTGAACTAAAGGCGGAGATTAGGAGTGTTTTATTAGACATCAGGAGAGGAAAACCAGTTCCTAGATGAAAGCCCCTTGGGTTGCCATGTGGCCCCTAGATCTAGAGTCATGGGAAGCAGGGAAGTCATGGGAAGTCATGGGAAGCAGTTATGGGAAGCAGGGCACAGTAAACTGGGGCACTATCTTTCATATAGTGTTTACAAGTGAAGTTGGCTCTTAGAAAGATATTGGTTATTTTGTATTATAATTTCTTCAACACTCAGGAATTTAGGAGTGGCTGCGTCCCTAGGGGGCTACATTCCAGGTTGCCTGGAAAAGTTCATTCTTGGTCCAAAGTCTTAGTTCATTGTTCTTATTTAAATTTCCACTACTGTGGCTGATTACCCAACTCCCAGGTCTTGCTCAAAGGTACCAAACAAACCATTTTGTATAACACCACTGAAGCAGCACCTTCAAGTCCCTGCTGCAAGATTCCGGATCCTCTCTTTTTCTGCATTCTTAGCATCAAACAGTCACTGATTTGAAAGAGTTTAGGTTATAAACATAGAAAGCAAAGCATTGTTAGGGTTTTTGTTGTTGTTGTTTGTTTGTTTTTTGCGGAACTGGGGATTGAACTCAGGTCCTTGTGTTTGCCAGGCAAGTACTTATTCTACTGAGCTATCTCCCCAACCCATATTGTTAGGTCATTGGATAGCTCACCGAGCTGGGAAGAAAGTAAATACCCAGACTCAAAAACCAAAAAGGAGCCAATAAAGTCAAGCTATAATCCAAATACAATCCATTATCCATCTGCTACAATGCTTCCACTGGACACTCACAGTAACCCTGCTGGACCCCACATTCATCAGTACTGACTATCAAAAGGCAATCACCTGGGTGTCCCCTAAATCTTGCCTGACATAGGAACATAGAGCCAGTCAAGCTAGGTCACATCCACCCTCTCTCACTTTACTCCAGCAGAGCATGTGCTAGCTATATTTATCACTCTTCAGGTTCAATCCTGAGAGGCAGGACCTCCTTTTTATAAAAAAATCATTTTATAACAACTCTTCACTAATACATTTTGACTAAATCATTGTCTTTGGAAGAAATTAGAACTAGGATTAAAAGTATGTGATTTTCAAGGAGTTGAAAATTGAACTGAGTATATACTGATGAATTGTTCTAAAATCTTAACCATGTTAAAATCCTTTCTGGATTTTTTCCCCCATCAATGCACAAGTGTAGGTTAATGTGGTGGACTGCCAACTGGTAGTCAACTTTTCACTCCCAGATGAACTGAACTAGCATGTTTCTGGGTGTGGGAGGCCCACCTCAGGATTCTTGCCAGCAGCAGAAGAGGCAGAACTGGAGAAGCTGTGGGGAGGCTATTAGGGAAGCTGTTTAGAGAAGCTGTTGGAGCTGTTGGAAGCTGATGGTTCTCTTGGGCTATTCTGCTGGAGGACCTTGTCATGTTGGCTTTATTGGTGAACTTGGCTATTCTTGTTGGAGAAGGAGCTCAGAACCTCATTGCTGCTGAAAATGACTATGGCTCACTTTGGGGGAGCTCTGGTCCTCATATTGAACATCACCTCCTGTCCCTAGAGGGGAAGATGGGGCACAGTTGAGCCATGTGGAGAAGATTGTCATGTTGATTTTCTTGATGGAACTCAGCTTTCCTTATCACTTGAGGAAACCTGTAACCCTGCTGGACCCTACATTCATCAGTACTATCAAAAGGCAATCACCTGGGTGTCCCCTAAATCTTGCCTGACATGGGAACATAGAGTCAGTCAAGCTGGGTCACATCCACCTTCTCTCGCTTGAGGAGCTTGGGATCTCACTGGTGCTGAGGATGACTGTGGTACTTTTGGAGAGAGCTCTGGTTCTTATTTTGAGAATTACTTCCTGGCTCCAGTGCAGATCCCTCAGCCTTCTAGCACAGATCCTTCATCCCGCTGGCACAGACTTTCTAGCTTCCACCACTGACCATTGGGCCTTTCCAGCATAGATCCATGAAGTAGGCCTGCATGAGACATTGTCATGGCCTCCAATTGACTTGTGGGAGGCATTGTTATGAGCTCTATGGTCTTCAGCTGGCCTCATGCAGGATATTAGAAACCAGACCCTCAGCTGGATGCTTTGGTCTTTACTGTATGGACAAATTTCCTGCACTCTTTGTATGTGATTCTTTGGGTGATTCATTATAAATTAATATTCTAAAATATGTCCTGTATTTTATTGCTCCCTTGCAAAAGCCTCAAACCTCCACAGTTAATAAATTTGCACCTGTGGATTGTGAGCATGCTAGGAACAAATTATGTTTAAAATTACATTTTAAAAGTGAAGTATAAAGTTTTAAACTTCATAAGGACATTACAAAGACATTGCACCCCTGTTTTGCATTCTAATTGTTATTTGAATGTTTGATGTTAACTTTTTTAGTCCCTTAAAGTAAACTTCTTTAAGGCCTAAATAAGGGAGACTAACTTTTATTATTTTCTTAGTCCCCACAGACTTATTTTGTTCTGTGACTAGCAACCAGTTAATGAGTGAATGGCTAGTTGGCTGAATGAATGTATACGTGCAGTATGCCTTGCCTTTCCAGTGGGGCTTTATTCTGATCTGTAGTCATTTTCTTGGTGGTTTTCATGAGAACACATTGACAAGAGGAAGGAATCTGTGGCTTTAGAACATGCCATGCGTCTCCCAGGGTTGGGGGTCCACTTGTTTGACTACACTACATATAGAGTTCTCTAGTCTCAGATAGATTCATATTTTATGAATTTTGTCACACAGAGCAAATTCACAATCTAGGAAGGTGGCAGCCTCTGAAGATAGATGACTGAGATTCAAATCCAAGGCCAAAAGCAAGCCCTGTGACCCTGTGTAAGTCTTGCACTGCCCTGAGCATTAGTTTTCCTACTTGACTCGGGGGATTGTAATTGTGTCTGTCCCTCAGAGTCATCCCAGGAATTACATGCACAGGCAAACAGCACGCCCTGCAGCAGGCACTCCAAGAATGCTCACTGTTGCTCCTAGGCCTCTGGACGACACAGGCTGCTGAGTCCACAGGTTACATCCTGGTGACCCAGTTACTGTGCTGTGAACTATTGGCCACATCCTTTCTTGTTTTGTCCTCACCCCAGATAAACAATGAAACCATGGTGGGTGGAGATTTGGGTGAGGAGCACAGTGCTGTAAACCTGGTATTAGTTTAGGTTTAAAAAGGAAGACAGGTATTTCTAGTATTTCTAAAACCTCTCTGCGTATCACAGAAATAGAAAAGCAAATGAGAAGCACTCTTCTGCATGATTAAAATATTACATGATTATACATTTAAAAATTCTTGATGACATAATTTAGCTACTAATGCTATTTTACATTCCAGTTTTATTTATGTACAGATGTCTACAACCTACTGATATTACCAATTTTACTTAGAATTTAGTGTTCTCTCATAAATTTTCAAAACCATATTTCAACTGACACAGTGCAATAACAAAGTTCTATAATATGCTTACGCTTCACACGTACTTTCCTCCACAGCTGGGGACCAGTTGAATAATTTAAAGTACACTGATGCTGCAGAGCCCGTGCTTGTGGTGACGGGCTCCTGAGCCATCCATTTCTCTCCTTGTTATGTTCATGTCCAAAGGAAAAAGCAGCTTTTCTAAAAGCTCTTGCAACTAGTGTTCTGGATAAGAACTGGCTTCCACCAATGAGAAATGTATATGAGATCTGGAAGTGGAGAACGAAGGGGGACCTCCCGCATAACAAGCTGCCAGCTCACTAGTGTGTGCGGCTGGACTTGCATTCCATGGTCTAGTTAGCAGCGCTGTCACATCCTGGAAGCAGAGGCCCCAGAGCAGCAGTGTCGTCCCCAGCTTCAGGAGAACAGAAGCAAGCAGTGGTACTCAAGGTGTGGAAGCAGCAGCGGTTTGCTGGGGCCTAGACCGCGGCAGTGGGCCCCCCACTCTTATTCCCATCCAGGACTGAATCCCTGTCTTCTGATCCGAGAAGCTATCCAACGATTTGTGAGTACCTGAAGTTCTACTTTTCAAACCTTTCTGTCTGACACACCTAAAATGATTTCTGTTTCCTGCCCTGAAGCCTAACAAATACTAGTACTCTGTGGATGTCAAGAAAAATGAAGATTTATATGGGCTATCGAACAGTACTCAAGTTTTTAGCATGAGATTCAAATTAAAAGTAAAGTATGGTGTGTAAAGTATATATTTTCATTTTTGAAGAATAAATGGTATATATGCATATATAATTATACATAAATACATATACCCATAGAAAAATTCAAGAATATAATATAAGAAAATTAGAGCTGTAATTGCTTCTGGGAAAATAAGAACAGAGTCTAAAATGGAAGAGAAGTTTACATTTATATACTTCTTAAACTGTTAATTTTTTCCTATTCTCATCAAAACATTTTTGACTAAAATATTTTAATTATAAGAAAATGACATATTGCTTTATGATTTGAAATGAGAAAGAGGGCTAGAGACACCTCGGTGGCACAGTGCTTGCCTGGCAAGCACAAAGTCCTGAGTTGGATTCCCCATACAAAAAAGAATTAAAAATTAAAACTAAACAAAAAATATTCATTGAGTCACCAATGTACTATGATATACTTCATCTAAGTATTTTGTGTTTTTCACAATGTGATATGTATTCACACAACTTTGTAACATTTTTCTGGTTGAACTATATTATTAAGAAAATACAGTGTTCCAGACATAATGATTAGAAATCTTCTTATATCATATTTCATTGAAACTAAGACAGACATTATTGATTGTATGACGCTCCAATATCTTTTATATCACTACAAAATAACTTTTTTCAAAAACTGCCCACTACAGTAACACAAATAACACGTAGTGTTTTTTTTTTCTTTTTTCCAATTGAACCACACTTCCTGGAAGTTAAACACCTATCCAAAGGTAGCAGGAGCCAGTTGTGGTGGCACATGTCTGTAATCTCAGCATTGAGAAGGCTGAGGCAGGAGGATTGTTGTGAGTTCAAGACCAGCCTGGGCTACAAAGTGAGCTCAAAGACAGCCTGGGCTGCATAGTGCGACCCTGTCTCAAAAATAAATAGAAAAATAAATGCAGCAGTAAATTTCCAACATAGTAGTACTGCACAAAATATGAATCAGTCATACTAGCCTCTCTTTACTCTGAAATTTCCTTCACAATTCTAAGGCATTTCAGTTTCTGTTGGTATGGATGAGGGTATGATAGGACCATGTCTTAGTCATGCAATACAACAGATTCCTCTTTGAGGTTGCTTTCTGTGAATATGTGAAAATCAAGTATCAGACATAACCTTTTCTGCTCTACTTCTATGCCTTTGTCCATACATGAATTTCATTTCCTTGTTATATCATAGTAGAATTTTAAGGCATTTTCAACAGTAACTAAAAATTGTTTATTAAAACAGTATATATAATTCAAACCATGTGACAATCACACAAATAACTATGGGCAAATATTTGCACGAGTGGACAAGAGCAGCTCTGTGATCATAAGGAACAATACCATCTCTTGTAAGCTACAGCCCAATCCCAGAGATGCTAAAAAGTGAAAAAAAAATTCTCCTTAGAGTATATGAAACAGATTATTATTCATTTAATCCTGAAATGACTTCAAATCAGTTTTATTTTTTCTCAGGTGAGAAACCTGAGAAACAGAGAGATTATCAAGATACAGTAAGAACCATGTCTTTTTAAATGTAATCATTCTGGTCCCACTGTCAACAGTCTAAACTGTTGTCTATATTGTCTCCTTGTTCTAAGACTTTTCCTTTATTGTTGCATATTATTCATAATTATGGCATCCTAATCCCATCAAAAGGAGAAACTAGAATGTAATTAATCATTATCAAATATTAAATGATTAGATTGCTTCCAATTTCCTCATCATAAATTATATGTAGTTAACATATTGATGAACATGTCTTTTCAAAAGCTTAAGGAATACAGTTTTTAATGTTACAAATAATATTCATTAGAAAAATACAGAAAAATACATTAAATTTTTCTGTACTTTTTCATATAATTGAGATCATAATGGAAATACCTTTCATATCCTACCTTATTCACTTAGAACATTGCATTAATTTCCTGTGGTGGTCAGCATACTAAAACCTTGTAGTTTAGCAACAAAACACAAATCTGTAACCAAGGCGTGGAAGGGCTGCTAGGCTCCTGCAGGGTCTAAGTGGGGCATCTTGTTTGTTGCCCTTTTCAGTTACTAAGGATTCCCCATGCCCTGAGCCTGTAGCCACAGCAGTCCGACCACTGCATCCATCTTCACTTTAACTTCTCTATATCGCTGTGTCTTCTCTTCTTTCTTTACAAAGACACTTGACATCGGATTTGGAGCCCACCCAGGGAATCCAAGATGATCTCATGTCAAGATTTTTTAACGTAACTGCACCTGAAAAGACCTGCTGTCTAATAAAGTCATATTTGAAGGTTCTAAAAGTGAAAGCATACACATAATCTTCACATCCAATCCACACAAGCACTATGAACATTTTACCATATGACTAAAAACTACGTATGAAAAATAGTAATAGCTGCATAACATGAGTATGTTATGTTCTAGCATGCTTACCCAATTATATTTTAGACACTTTTTCTACTGTAAACAATACTTAATTCACAATACTTATTTTAGTAGCTCAGAGTCCCATCACAGAAAATATTGAATAAATTACAAGTGGGAGACCTGGTAGGATCTGCCTGTGATCCCAGTGATTCAGGAAGATGAGGCGGAAGGATCACAGGTTTATAACCAACCAGGAAAGCCTAACAAGACTGTCTGGAGATACAAAATAAAGGGTTCTGGGGATGTCTCAGTAGCAGAGTACCCAAGAGTTCAATTCCCAATGTGTATGTGTGTGGGGGGAGAGGTTATAATGATGAATTTTGTGGCTCTTGGTAAAATACTGCTGAATTATTTAGATTATTTTTTTCTTAAGAAGTTTATTTTTTTACACACTAAAATACCTCTTCTTAAAAAATTTAGTTGGAAAGCCCAAGTGATTATGGTGAAAAGTAGAAAGAATTACTTCAAATTGGAAAAAGACAAGGCAATAGGGAGAAAGATGCTTTAGGAGGAAGGCATTCTGGTCCAAACTTATTCAAAAAGTGACATTTTCACTTTTTCAATGGAAAGTGACATTTTCACCAGTGTTCTATCAGAAGTATGAGAAATACTTTACAAGAGAAATAGGCAGCCCTGTCCACCTTCTAGGAAAATGTGTCTGTGATATCATAGGTATTCTTCTGTCCTTTAGCCAGGCCAAGAAGCCTCAAGGCAGGAACATGGTCAAAGATAGAAACGGGGGTGGGGGGTGGGAGGTGCTGGGGCTGCTGGATTGCTGCTACATTAATCAAAAGGAATGTCTGAGGTGAGTGTTAGTTCCTACCTGATAGTGGCCTGTGGAAAGAAGGTAAACAGCCAACATCTACTTAACAAGTTGTCAAAACATTGTTGTTAGTTTTTGTCACTGTGAGGAGACACTTGAGGCAGACAAAGAAGGAGAGACATGTTGGCTCAGGGCTTTAGAAGTTTCAGTTGAGGGTGAACTGGCTTCACCACCTTTAGGCCTGTGTGGAGGCAGAAAATTCATGGCAGGAGGATGTGGGCTGAGGAAAGCTACCCTTCTCACAGCAGCCACAAAACAAGAGGGACAGAGCCAGAGAGGAAGGGGCCAGGAACCAGTTGTAATCCCCAAGATCACTATGATCTAACCCCTTTAGCTAGGTCCCATCTCCTGTTTCTAACACCTCTCAATAATGACACCAAATTATAATTTCATCAGCAAGTTGATCTATTGAGGAAATTAAAACATTCATCATCCTGACCACTGCTCCAGGCCCCACTTCTGAACCTTAAGTCCTCTTGTCTCACTTCATATTTACACTATGATAATGCTGCCATTATGTTCTAAAGTTACAAGGATACTATTATTGATCTTAGCCCAAAGGCTGAGACAATTAAAATTACAAATATAAATGGAGAGGGTAATAGCTAATTGTGAATACAAGCTTGCTCATCCCTTTTTGCAGCTATGTATTTCCCTTAAAGTTGCTAATTAAGGAAGATTAATTCTCTATAGTCAGTTATTTATAAGTTAAAAACCATCAACATACTTCCCATTGCTCTAAAATATGGCCCAGTGAACTGGATATGGTGGTGCGTGCCTATAATACTGGTACCCTAGGAGGCTGAAATAGGAGGATCATGAGTTGGAAACTAGCGTGGGCAACTTAGCAAGATCCTGTCTCAAAAACTTAAAAAGCTTTGGAGATAAAGCTTAGTGTGAAGACCCTGGGTTCAATCCCAAATACAAAAATAAATAAATAAATAAATAAATAAATAAATAAATAAATAAAAATGTCCTGTGCTGTGCATGAACCACACTCCTAAAGAGGCTACAAGTTTGCTTCAGGACAATATAGAACTAAGATATCACCGACATCGTGGTGAACATTTCATTAACTCTGTGTTTCTGAAGAGATTAATGATTAAGCTGAGTTTGGTTTTCATTTTTATAAAGAACCACCATGTTCTATATTTGTATGGTTCATTTGAGATTTGTTGGAATGTCACTGCTGTGTGGAAACAGGAATTTGGAAGTCAGACTGACCAGGATTCAAATGTTAGTTCTGGCTGCCTTTAATCTTTGATGAAATGTCTTCTTCTATAAAATGAAAATTATGAAGTTCATTTTAGAAAATTGTTATGGAGATTAGAGTGCAGGTTTGTAAAAAATGTTGCACACCCAAACTATCTCATACATTATTCTCACAAAGAAGTAGGACCTTATTTATTTCTTAGATACTCTTCAGTTCATTTGAGGTGTCTTGTGCCTCCTGAGTTCTAATACTGTATTGCATCAAATATCGCAAGAAGTTAAAATACAGCATTCCTTGTAGAGATATGTAGTCTCCTATCCTTACTATAAAAATTTCCTGGGGTGAGACACTCTTATTATATCTATACTTAAGAATAAATCTATACTTGTACACATCAAAAAAATAATAAATTATTCATAGCACATTGGAAAATTATTGACATTGTTGCTATACGTTTTAAATAAAGTAAATGAAAAAATGAAAGACAAATTAATGTTCTAGAATAGCACACCTTGACAAAGTGTAATATAATTAGCAAAATTAACAGGCTACCCAACAGTGTTGATAATTTTTAACATAGAATGATTTACCGATTTAGGGAACATCAATGAAGAGATGCTATTCTCTTTTAAATTATAAAAAAATGATACTGCTAAATTCAATATAGGGGGCACTGGGGAGATAGCTCAGTGGTCTAAGTGCTTGCCTGGCAAGCACAAGGACCCAGGTTCTATCTCCAGTACCGCATGCCATGCATGCCCCAGAACTCCGGGCACATGGTGCCAGCCACCAAAACCAGGCATGGTGGTGCTTAACTGTACTCCCATTGTTGGGGAGGCTGAGAAAGTAGGATCACTACAAGTCTGAGCTGTGTAGCAAGACCCTGTACCAAACAAATAAATAAAATTTTTTTAAGAAAAGATTTTTTGGTATACTTGTTATTATAGGTCACTTTAAATTTACAAAATTCCATGACTTATAATAGTCCAGTAAGCCTTTTTGGAACCTAAACTTTCATTGGCAAAGAAGGGACCCCTGAGGTCTGCAGCCCAAGCAATCATTTTAGAAAAGGAATGCTGTGATGGTAGCTAAGGGTCATATACTCAAGGCTTCTTAAGGAACTACAGGGACAAGAGCTCCAAATACAATTTAATGTCCTGAGGTTGAAGCAGAGACACTGTCTTGAAAATATTTGTTTCTTATATGACTCAAAACCTAACATAATATGGTTAGGAGATAGTCCAGTGCTCCATTAATGCCTGTTCGAGTGAGTGACCTACTTCATGCAGTTTTCCATTGGAGGCAGTGCCATTGTTTGTCATGTTCTTCACATACACAACCTAACAAAGGTACTTTGAAGTTTTTCCATTTCTGTTCTTGTCCCCTAGCATTTTCTGCGCCTGATATTGATTCATTAGATAAAAAAGGAAGCATATTAACCTTTTGCTTTGACATGTAATTAGCTAGGATTTATGAGATGCTAAAGGCCATAATGTCTGGGAAATGGAGCATAAATGTGGAAATAGGGGTGTTTTATTTTATTGAGCTTAGAACAATATAGTTATTTGTTTTCATTGAGACATTATATATTTGATACATTTTTGTTTTAAAGTGGCTAATGATCTTCTAAACAAATTAAGTTTGTTAGTTCAGTCCTAGGGACTTAACTTTAACTTGTATCCACAAAAAAATTGAGATTCAAGATCAGATCAAGTCAATGTAAAACACTGTAAAATAAGAAATCACTTTTTATCTGCACTTATCATGATAATTTCATTATCACATTAGCACTATACTTCAAAATTCTGACATCAATAGACTAACAGTTTTTTGTTTATTTGTTTTTTAAGACAATTTTTCGCTACATAGTTAAGATTAACCTGGAACTCACTGTGTAAACCAGGCTGTCCACAAAATCACGGGGCTCCTCCTGCCTCAGGGGTATTGGCATCACAGCTATGCACCCTCATGCACACTTTAGAAAAAACATTTTAGATGACCCAAGTAAATTTCAAAGGAAAATGCATTAAAAAAAAATTTTTTTTTGAGAGGGGGAGGGAAGGATCTACAAGATGTTCAGGTTTTCACTACTAGATTGGACTCATAGTGATCTGCCTGTTCACGGCCTTCCAAGAGCTGGGATTATAGGCACACACCACCATGCCCAGTCTCAATTGCTGTCTCAGCACGGCCTGGGGGTGGGGCCCCCGTACAGCCCCTGAGACTGCTTGCAGGTGCTATATTAAATTAGATCATACAATTATTTACATTATTTTGCAATACTTTGCAAACAAATTTTGACCAATTAAATTTTTTCCATAAGATGAAATTTTTAAATTTTATTCATACTTATTTAGGAAGAGATACATTTTCTCTAAATAGACAACCTTCTTAAAAAGTAATTACTTATAGTAAGAAAACAGATTACAAAGTGTCTATTTATTTAGAAAACCTTTAAATTGATTTGCCAAATGAAATATGACAGACTCTCATTCTTGGAAAACTTTTCTCTAAACTTAAAAACAGTTTATGGTCTCTTTGTTGCCAAAAGTATGAAATGTTCTAGTTGACCTTGATCTATTTTTTACCATATAGTTGTTAATCTTCTATGTCTTATTTTAAAAACCTCTTGCATAAATTATATTAGATATTTTCTTTAAGTACTATATTTTTTCATGTCATATGATTAGAGATACTATTGTGTAAGATGTTGTTTCCCTAATATCTCTTTCAGTGAGTTTGTTATTAATGTACAACAAGGCTATCATATTTTGAGTGTTGACTTTGGATAGAACTATACAACTAAATTTGGTTATCAAATGTATAAGTATTTTGGTGGAATTTTGGGGATCTTCTATGTAGAGTATCATGTCATCCAGAAATAATGATAATTTAACTTCTTCTTTTTCTATCATTATTTCTTTTTCTTTTTTTAAAAATTTTATTTGTGTGTGTGTGTGTGTGTGTGTCCAGCTCAGTCCACCAGGGGGCGGGGCTGGCTGGCATGTG
>NDGN011213914.1:0-10796 GCA_002564285.1 Tympanoctomys barrerae
CAAAGTATTTTAATAGTAAAGAATAAAGAATCTCAATAATGCATTTCTCGTATTCAAAACTAAGAAATTTGGAAACTTAATAGTGAATACAGGAAAAAGTAACAAAATATAATCATACAATTATCCAAATACAACAGCAAGTTTCCAGGTAATATATAGCTAGTTCATATTCATGTCAAAATACAATAATATAAAAAATAAGCTATATAAATTTCAAAGCCTTAAAGTCTTTGGCTTTTTGTAAAAACAAAACAAAACAAACTATTAAGTTGATGTTATTAGGTTAGAAACCATTTTGAATGGAATTATGTAGGTCTTTTCCTATACCTAGGGATAAAGTTAAGAGCAGTTTTCTTACTAAAGTATTTATGCAGTGTGTCTTTTCAAAAAATAGCTTCAAACATATCTTTGCCTCACAGTTACATCCTGGTGAAAGCAATTGATTTAGTTAAGTAAATATTTTTTTTTTCTTGTGATAGTTGGGAATCAACCCAGGGCCTGCCTGCCTGCCTGTCTGTCTGTGTGTCTGTCTGTCTATTATTATGTCTTTAAGCCATTCAGCCTGGGGCTTCACTTTGTGGTCCTCCTGCCTCAGCTTCTCCCAGTGCTGGGATTACAGATGTGCACTACCCCGCTGGCTAATTGAATTACTTTTCACCAAGCTAAAGATTGTGTGCAGTTCCAAAGTTTCCTCCTGGCAGCAGCGTCTGCGGCATCTGTGTAGTCACACGTGGGGATCATTGTACGGATGTGCCGTAAGGGCCAGGAGCAGGGAATAAAAGTCTGGCAAGATGGTGACGAAGAGGGAGTCAGTTCGTTGGTTCTTCATTGTGCACTTTATAGTTAGTGTTGCACCGACTCCTTAAGGAGGTGTGTTTGTGTGTTTATGTGTTGTATATGTTAGTGTGTTGCGTGTACTTGTGTAGGCGTAGTCTTGGGTTCCTCTTGACCATGGAGAAATCAGTAGGCAGGACTGCTTCTGCTCCCTCTGCTCACCTCAGTGTTAGGTAGGGGATATTCAGGGAGCTTGCTGCGAATGAAATGGCCAAGTTATACTCTCTTTCTTTGTCTCAGGAAAGTCATAGCTATTCATAGAGGCTTGAGACAAGTGGATATTTATGTGTATGCTAGGAAACAAAGCATTAAATCTTTAAAACGAGCTGGCATGAAATGTGCTTGTTTCCTAATCTTTTGGGAGTGTGCACCCTTTTTCCTTGAGCTTTTGGAAATGAGAAACTCTTCAATGAAGGCCTCAATAAGATGCTATTTACATTTTAAAATTTAAAATTAATTTCTTTTTTTCCTCTGTGATTGGCACTCTCAAGTCAGTGTAGCATATATGTGAACTTTTAAAAATTTAATTAATTTATTTTTATTTTCCTCCAATGAGTGCTTTAAAAAGTATTTTGTTCCACTGTGCTATCTTGGCTTAACTCTTACTTGTGGGTCCAATACATTTTAAAATTTTAATGTGAAGCTCATTTAAGCTCAACCTGTTACCCCTGACCTGGCTGTTAGTGGCTGAGGGGAAGGAAGGGAGCTTCTCCTGTTTCAGTATCTCTTTCCTCTGAAGAGAAATTCCAGGCCTTGCTAGCCAGGTTTAGCACAAGGAAGAGAAAGAGAAGCAAACGTTTGCTAACACACCTTGTGTCACTGATGGTGAGAAGGTCCAGGCCCTCTGATTCCATTACGTATGAATGTTTAATTCCACCCTGGCCCTGCTGTCACCAGGATTCCTTAGTGAGAATCTTCACCTCTTTCTCACTCCCTCATTACTTTCTCTCTTCACCTCTTCTGTGTTTGCATTTCCCTTTGGCTGGTGCATGGCTTTCTTTGACCTTGAGGTGCCAGGGCAATTGTCTGGCCCTTTCTCTTATCTCCATGCTTTTTTTTTTTGGTCAGGTGGATTCTGTGGACTTCTAGGGATTGTGGAAAATGGGAGGGGTCTGATGTTTTCCCTCCCTTTCCCCAGACCTGACTATAATGTCTTCCCACAGTGTTATCGGGGAAGCTCCATTAAGCCTGAAGAAATCTGACTCATTCAATTGTAGGTCTTCCTGTGCTTGTCTTTGGGAGGGAGGGGTACAACCTCCAGTCTCATTCATCAGGGCTCAGATCTTGCCATCCTAGGCACTTTGGGTGTTACCCACATAATGGGGAGTAGACAGTGTGATGTGTGTAGGACACCACTCTCCAGCTCCATACAGTTTTCTCTGGGCTCTTCCAGAACCACTCCTGGTAGGAATCTGTCTTATCCCTAAAGGTATTGATATCCTATTCTGTGCTTGCACCTTACAAGGTCATGTAGTGGATTAATCAGAGCCAAACAAAGATCTATATCTTAAAAAAAATGTATTGAGACATCTCAGCACTAGCCTTGCCTTCTTATTGGGAATCAAATTCAGTGAAAAGATTTCACTGGGAGAATGGCCCACAGTGATCTGTCAAATTCTCGATGGCCATTCATGTTCTGTAATATAGAAGGGGTAAAAGGTACCCCAGTGGGTACCCAGCAAAATGGCAAGTTGAAGGTCTTGACAGGTGGCCCAGGTAGGTGAGAAGTAACAATGTTCATTGTTGAAAGCCTTGGCTCTAGTCTAAAACAGGCCTATTTGCTTTCACAGAAGATCCTTGGCTGGCCTTTTCCACAGGATTCTCAAGTTCTCTTTCTTAAAACTATGACCACTGGGAGGTCAGCCAAATAGAAAAATCTCTTGATTGTTTTACTTCTTTATGGTTGGCAATACCAATTTTCTAATTACTTAATTAGAAAGAAGAAATAATGTGTTTAATAAAGTCAGCTTTCCTTCAGATTTGCAGACGTCTCATGTTTTAAGTGGTTACTTAATGAGAATTATTTCCCCTCGGACCTGTGTTAAAAATTTAAGCCTTTGTTCCTTAAGCTGCATTTCCATAATTATAATTAACTTTTCTTTGTGCTCTCATTTTCCCTATTGTCTTCCCCACTCTATGCTTAATGTATGCAGAGACTGTAAGGAGGATGAAATATCTTTCTATCAGTATATTCAGGGTTCTTCCAAAGCATTGTAATTATTTAATTTAGTTGCACAAAAGATCCAGATTTTTTTCTTTGGGTATAGCAATAATTATTAGTGATTGCATTTGCAATCATGAAACCTCCTGTCTCCCATCTGTCAAAACAGAGCTGAAAACTGCAGCCTGTCCCTTCACACTGTGTAAATGAAATCACTCTGATAGATCTCATGTTTTATTTGAGGGTTCACTCAGCAAATCTGTTTGGGGTTTTCACAGAGTATAAGCTGTTAATTTCAAAGGACTAGCCAGTTGTTTCATTTAAAGCCGTACACCGTGTGAAGTGGCTTAACTATGCCCACATTTTCCACTCTCAGGTGGATGGTGATAACCCCAACCATGTGTTCCTGTGTCAGATCTTTCCTCTGGGGCTTATATCCACATGCCCAGCACCATCTGCTGGCTCCACCGATGCTCTCCAGGTCCTTGGACTCAACACATGTACAGTAGAACTCCCTCCTTCGCTCTCACTACTTGGTTTTATTCCGGTCTTATCTGGCCTTAGTGCTCCTGCCCACACTCCATCTCCACTGACCTTTGCAGTCCTGGCCCATAAAGCCATCCTTTTCTACTTTGTCAACTTTTAATCTGTCTTTTGGGTCCCACAGTAAAAGTCCTTTCTACAGGGAAGACTTCTGACTTCTCAGACTGGATTAGGCTCTGGATGATACTCTGTTATCCTGTATTGTTGTTTCATATTGCTATTGTAATAACACAATTAATTATATAACAGCTTGTTTAGTCTCTGTGTCCTACTACAAGAACTGCTCAGATCAGACACTGTTCTGACTTGTTTTTCCAGCATGTAGTATCATGCATTGCTTATTAGTAGGTGCTCAACAAAAATCGCTGAATTAATTTCCTTGCTTTATTTAATAGGGTAGCTAAGAACCATTTAACATTTCATTATTTCTACACATGAATGGACTCATTTAATAAAACAGTTTTCTGATCCTTGGCTAGTATCCTTTCTTTCACTCAGGCTTTTGCTATGAAGAATTCAGAAAAGAGACCCATAAACTATCTCTCCTGAGACCACAAAGGAAAACATGGTCACTTCTGAGAATCTAAGTGTGTCTTAGAAAAGACATTGAAGTTCTAAGTGTGTCTTAGAAAAGACATTGAAGTTATATAATGCCTTGAAATGAATGAGGATAAGACTACTTATACAAGAAATTCTTAGGCTTTAAAAATTCATTAATACATTCTAGGTTTTCCCTCTTGGTTAGTGGATATGTATTTTATTCAACTCTGAAATTGGAGATTGCTCTTATTAAAATAGCACCATTAGTAAAAGCTGTTTGATTGCAGTATTTTGTATGCTATTAGAATTCTCTGCTGCATGTCTGAAAATTTCCATTTGCAGAAGTGAGTTGTCTATGAGGTAAGATGAGGTTGTAATCTCTGACAGCATAGTATAGACGTAAGGTAGCCCTGCATCAAAGCAGAAGCACCAGTAAGGGAAGAAGGAAGACAGCCAGGGAGTACGTGAGGAGAACAGACCAGCAGCACTGGGCTTCTCTAAACACTAAGAAGATGCACGTTCATTTCATCTTCACAAATAAGCAAAAATGGTCAGCATTTAGGCCTCTCACGTAAGAATCATAAACAATATGAGAGCACAATACTGACTCACAGGAAGCAAAATTGCTTTGAGAAATGAACATCTATTTACAAAGGATAAGTGTAGGATCTATAAAAACTTTTTTGGCCCAATTTTGTTTTGCTCCTTTTCATCTTTTGGAATGTAACTGACAGGTGTTTCTCATACCCTTTCCTATTTAAATGTAGAAGATAATGGCTTGTGCTCGGTTAAAGGAAGAACAATGGGCATATGTGTATTATTGAGGGTCCTACTTTTACTCCTTGCCAACTTAAAATTAATTGAACACCATTGGCCATTCTTTGAAATTGTGCCAATGTCAGAATTTTGTGGCATCCGGTTTTTAATCCAAGTAGAGCTTGTCTCCTGGGGTAGAGTTTCATAACTGATTAATTTTTAACCCAGTGGCTCCCAGCCAGAGCTGCCCACTGGAATCATGGTGGGGGCGGGTCAGTTACCTGAGTTCTAGCCCAGAGGCCTGCTTTTATTGTTCTAAAAAGTCTTTCTAGACTTTCCAGAATTTTCCATATCCAATGATGCTGAACCTTTTAGAGCTTTCAGTGATAACAAACAGCCAGCTGAAGCAAGAGTGGCATGTTTGCCACCCCTGGGTGTGGCCAGGAGACTAGGAGATTTTTTAGAACTTCCCGGTGGATTTCAGTGGGCAGCGGGTTCAATTCTGTTGGGCTAAAACCCTCAGACCTAAGGTGACTAATATATAACCTCTTAACAAAATTGTTGAGCTTATAAATCTGATAATATTTGTTTTCTGTGTTGATAACCTAAGTTATACTGCATCTTGAAGAGTATGGGAAGCAGACACATCAGATGAGAAAGACACAAGGCTGGGGGTGAAGCTCGATGAAGGCATTTGGCTCCCATGTATGAGACCCTGGGTTCAATCCTCAGCACAGAAAAAAGTAAAAAAAAAAAAAAAAGAATGTATATATAAAGTATTTGAATATAGGTGAATTTGAATATAGGTACAAGAGTCATCTGTTGTACTATAGAAGAGTGTATGAGTCATCTGTATATATGGAGTTTTGTGAATGCTGGTACGTATTAGAAAACTGAGGTCCAAGTTCCCTGTGATTCCTAGAAGTTATTAGTCCTGTCTTATCCCTAGCTGTCTCAGGAAGGGGATATCTTGTCTTAGGATCATTCTTGTTTTGCATAGTATATCATTTTTTGCAAATAGGATCTTTTAGCTGACACAAAGAAGAATTGGGCTGATGTTAACATAAATAAGTTTAGGGCTTGTTGGAAGGAATCCCTGGATGATGCTGTGTTGAATATTCTTGTAGCATTTGCAAGGTGTTTCATCAGTGCCAAATCAGGGTTGTTATTAGAACTGGCAGCGCTGACCGCTTTGACATAAAGACAAAGAGTTTGCCACAAGTCCCGTGGTTAGATGATGGTGTTCAAGTTCAGACTGATCGGATTCTAACATGCAGTGTTGTTCTACTATTGTGACCTGATGACCTGTTACACAAATTTATCTTTGAAAGCAACTGGAAATGAGGTTGGTTTTATGTTTTAAAAGCACTTCAAGGCCCTTTCAAGACTGTCTGAAACTCGGCCGAGAGGACACTGGTGAATTGGCCTGACCCTGCACTGGGGTGGGGGGACCTGGAAACCCGGAGTGGACAGAGAGCTGGGTCTCCTGGAGGGGTCCCAGAGAGCATGTTAGAAATGCAGGTTCTCAGCCCTGCTAGGAAGCTCAACTGCAATCTGTATCTCAACAAGTTCCTCAGGGCATTATGGCAGCACTACTTGGAAAGACCCACTACACTTGAGTATGAAGTCTCCTGAGTGAGCTGTTGGTCTCTGTTCTCCCAGAAACAAGAGCCGGAAGGACAGGATTGGAGGGAAGCAGACTTTTTTCCATCAAATGAAATGAGAGTTGTACAGCTGATGATGCAGACCCGGGACTGTCTCCATGCTCTGATTGCTAGGTGGGAGATTTGAGGGCTACAAATGTCTCCGTAGTTTTCTTTGTAGAATGGGTTTAAATGTAGGTACCTCTATGTTTGAAACATAGGAAGGTACAGTTAAGGAAAGAGATAGTGCATCACTGGTCTACAGGGATGCATAGCACATTGCAACCAACCAGGAATCCAGAAGCCATCTGATGAGGAGTTCTGCACAGAACCCGCAGCTGGGCTTGAGAACTTTTGTGAAGTCTCTGAAAACATTACCACAGATACGTTACACATTTTTGCCTTCCTAACAAAATCCTTGCTTTTTGTGCTGTTCCTCCTTGTCCCTTTGCAAACAGTCAACTAAAATCACTTTCCTTTTGTAGATGAGCAGTAGGTGCCACATATTGATAACCACCAGTTCGTACAGAGTTAATTCTAAAGCTGGCATTTGTCATTCCATCTCAGCTGACCTCTATGATCTGAGCTAAGTATATGAAACATAAAGTGGATTTTCTGTGGGATAAATTTGCAAATCTCTGCATTTTCTGATTATCAGAAATGCTGAGCTCTTTGGGATACCAGAGTATTGTCACATAATTTTTTTCTGTCATGGAAGTGTTCCAAACACGTGAGCACTGACCCAGTGAGTGTGGAAATACTGACCGTGGAGCTGCTGTAGGCCTGAGCATCCTGGGTCCTGGGCCTGTGTCCCCATCACTGATGGCAGCAGGGCTCTGTGAGGCTGGGCTCTCCCTGCCTGGTTGCATCCAATTGACTTTTTCATGTGTCTCTTTATAACTAATAAATGAATATGAACTCTCTGTGGGGACCAGGTATTGAAAATCTATGTGGCAATTAGATCAGCAACAATCTCACTGTGTGTTACTTTATGATCTGGCAAAGTTTTAACTCCGTGATTCTGAAGGACAGTTGGGACATTTTTTCAGATACAAGTTTTATAGTTGCTGCTCTGTAAAGCCACAGCTGAATGGCCTGTGGAAGCTGGCTGTTAATGTAGTCCCCCCATACGTCTGCTAGAACATAGATGGTCTGGTACAGATTGCGCAGATCACTGTGAATTATGTCAGTCAGTGACAGGATTTTTTTTTTTTTTCAAGGACAGATACTCACTGTTAACTTCTTAATTTGCAGCCTGTGTTTGGGACCTTCTTTCCTAGATTTTCTTCTTGCTTGAGTCCCTGAGGATCAATGTGGGAGATAATGTTTCATGTCTGTTATTTTGATCTCTAATTATATTCTTGAAATTTTCTCTCTTACAATTTCTACTAAATTATATAAATCAGTGCAGACATTTAATATCCAGCAACCTTAGGCACCATATTTTGATATTAGTAATATAAATTTTTTTCTTGGCTGGAGAACAAGTTCTGCATAACTCATAGTACTAAATTATTTCTAA
This sequence comes from Tympanoctomys barrerae, assembly GCA_002564285.1. NCBI lineage: Eukaryota > Metazoa > Chordata > Mammalia > Rodentia > Octodontidae > Tympanoctomys > Tympanoctomys barrerae. Next base: position 8,000 of record NDGN011213914.1, read on the forward strand.
ATTAGATTAATTTATATAAAGAGGTAAAATGCCATTATTGGTTTTCTATTTTACTGTCTTCATATTCATGGAAGAAATTCTTTCCTCTTTTCTTCAAGGTCTTTAACAAAATTAGCCTTTGTAACCATTTCATGCTAGTTGAATGTGAATGAGGGAGACTAATGAAGCAGAAAATTAAAATATTTTTGATGTGTTAATATTAATCATTAATCCACACTTCAAAGTTATTTTTCTCATTGATAAATTCATTGCTTTAAAAAGTATTTCCTAATGTCTTTTCTGTCTTTGTTAAGCTTTTAAAATTCTTTCTACTTGAGCAACATCAGTGAATAGGAATTTTGGAGGTGAAATCAATTTAGTTATTGGCAGAAGGCTGATTATATATTGCTGTCAAGCATTTCACTGCTTTGTATACACAGACTTTCGTGAAGCTACTAAACTCACGGCATTTTGAATATACTTTCACTTTAATAAATATGTTTTTGCTCTGAATATTTTAGAGAGTGGTTATAATAATCATACTTATTTTTATAATAACAATTCCCAAAGTTTTTATATAGAATTTTCAGGACTGAAAGAGACCTCAAGGTTCATTTTTTTTTTCTAATGTATTTGCTACATGGTCTTATTATGCAGCTCGGACTTGTAGTGATTCTCCTGTTTTCAGCCTCTCGAATGGTGGGAGTACAGGTATGCACCACCATGCCCGGTCTCTGTGGCCGGCATGGCACACTTGGGGCTAGCACTGTGGTGCCAGGGATCGAACCCTGGTCCCTGCACTTGCCAAGCAGGCACTTATTCCACTAAGTTATCTCGCTGGCCCAACCTCAGGATTCTTGCAGTAGCTATTTTCTTGGGCTCCCTTCTAAAAAGAAAGTTCTTAAGAACAAGGAATGTATGGCATATGGATGATGCCCAGTAAGTATTTGGTGAATGAATCAGTAACCTCCTAGTTTTTATCAGTAGAGCCCACAAGGCTGGGCTGGTTAAGTGTGGAGCCTAAGGTGAGTCTGGTTTAATTATTCATGCATGGTGGAGACCAGATCCCTGGATGCTGAGAGTGAGGTCCGCTTCATGCTGTATGTGTGCCTGCATGCACGACTTCACAGGATTCCTTTGTTTCTTTCCCAACAAAGCATGTTGCTGATAACTAGGTGGTGGTCATCTGTTCCTGTCCTTCCTAGTCTAGGTCCTTGTACCCCTAATTTGAACAAGGGACATTGCTTCCTTTTTTCTTTAATGCTTTACATATTTTTTGACCTAGGTTCTTGCTAAGCATTTAATAATTAGCCAACTGGAAATGGCCCTTCTCTTCATAGAGCTTGCAGGTTTTCTTCTGTTGCTACGCTCTTCCTTCCTCTTTCTTCCCTCGAGGCTTCCCACATAGGATCTTTATGTCAGTGTAAATTTTATCTAGTCTGCTTTATCATTGTGTACTTGCATGCCCTCTTTCTGTACAAACATGTGTACACGCTTGCGGGCACATGCATGCACAAACACGTTTTTTAGTCATTTGAGAGTAATTTGCATATCTCCTGGTCCTTGGCTCCTAATTACCTCAGAGTATATTCCATAAAACAGGAACATTTTGTTTTATTTATTTATTTTAATTAAGATTCTTGGTAAATTTTAGGTATATATATAGATCACATTCATCATCACAGGGAATTTGTACCTATGTATGGTGTAACTTGATTCTTTTTTTCCCATTCCCCTAACCTTTCAGCCTCTCTTCTCTTCATTTAGAAAAGCTTTGTATCCATTTTTTCCTATTCTTGTGATTTTCCCTTTTTCTTTCTTCCTTCCCCACTTCTCCCTCCCTAGCTCACGTTTTCATTTGAACATTTTCTGTTTTATGATATCTAATATACATTCTGATCCTTAGATTCAGTTTCAGTTTCTCTAATGAGAGAAACAATGCAATCTATCTATCTGTCTATCTATCTGATTTATTCCACTTAAGACTATGGTTTCAAGGTGTAGCTATTTACTTAGAAATGTCTCATGTTTATCGTTCTTTATGGCAGAGCAGTATGCATTGTACGTATATTTAAAATATCTATATCTTTCTCATCCATTCATAGGTTGATGGGCATCTGGGCTGTTTTCAAGATTTAGCTATTATAAACTGTGCCACTGTAAACGTGGGTGTGCTGTGGTATGAGGCTTTTACTTTTTTTGAGAAAAATACCAAGAAGGGGAAAGTTGGGTCAAATGAAACCTCTTGTTTAATTTTTAATTAATTAATTAATTAATTATTTTTGTTTAATTTTTTGAGTAATGTCCACAGTGATTTCCATAGTAGCTATTCCAGTCAACACTCCCACCAACAGAAGAGAAGGGTTCCTTTTCCCCTGAAACCCCCATCAGCATTTGTTGTTGACTTCTTAAAACTAGCCATTCTTTCTGGGCTGAGATAGAATTTCAATGTCATTTTAATTCGCATCTCTTGAGTGATGAGTGATGTTGAACATTTTTTTATAGATTTATTTGCTATTTTTATTTCTTCATTTGAGAAGTATCAATTCATGTCAGATGCCTGTTTTGGATTGGGTCTTTAAATTTGGGAGGGCTGATTTTTTTTCTTAGTTCTTTATATGTTTTAGATAGTAATTTTTTTTTTTTAAACCAGGGATTGAACTCAGTCCCTTGCGCTTGCCAGGAATGCACTTATTCTACTGAGCTATCTCCCCAGCCCCGGTAGTAACCTTTTTTTTTTAAATTAAAATAATTTATTTTTTTTTTTGAATTTTATTGATAAACAAATAGCAATTAGACAGTTTCAAATCAAATTGCT